>LOND01005890.1:3109-16589 GCA_014220965.1 Paragonimus kellicotti
TCTTCAAGCGGTTTGTCGTCTAGCGAAGCTCTTCAGCTTGTAAACCGAAACGATTGTTCCCACCATGTAACGATACTACTGTTTTGAATGTTCACTTACCGAAGTAGGAGGTAGATCGTTACGTGGTTGCCACTAGGAGTCCAGCTACATCCGTTCCTAAGGCGAGCTCCATGGCACCAGTTACTCATAAATGTGAGTTCGTGCGTATGTCTGTGCGTTCGTACGTCGACAGTACGTGGCACCTATTTACGCGGTCACATACTATGTACCAGTCCTTTCAGATAAACGATACTTTTCTGCGATATGCGATGTGAAACGGCAGTGGGAAATTGAGCCTAATGGTCCCTGCAACTCTCTACGTATGCTCCCGCCTGACGTTTTGTCAGATATTGCTAAACTTATATCACTGTGGATAACTGGCACTGACCATCGACAGTATGTGCACTTTAATTCGGGTTTGTGCCAATAGTGTGTTAAATTGTCACTGTAGTGACTTTGGTGTTCACCTAGTGTGTGTGTGTGTGTGTGTAGAGTGGGAGATGATGTCGGTGTGAGTTAGAATTCAGTGGTATATATATCGGGATGTGTCAACTTATACGTATATATTGAATCAACGGGGTTCTCACAATGAAACTTGTGTTGCTGACTGTGTGATATCTAACTGTTTGCAGACTACGACTGATTGGAACCTGTCGGCTTTGCTCTCCTTCTATAACTTATCCAAAGGCAGACGCATCAGTTTGTGCGTTAACTTGTGATTCCCCATAAATCCGTCTCCTGCTCGATGTGCCAACTGCCAGGCACATTAGAATGTTTCCGCCAGATGTGTGCACGGAAAACCACGCGCTACGTTAAAGGATTTCCAGTGAGGTACCATACCACGCCTCGCTCGAACTGCCACGTGCGAACGAACCAGCTGCTCTTTCTCTCCAACAGTGACTAACAAGAAGCGTAACTAAATCGAATTACTTAAGCGTACAGAGTAAGTGATTTCGTGTGACAACTTGCAATTCAGACAGAACACGTGTACATAAATAAAAGCAAATTAACGCTTAGAATAACTTTCTGGACTGTGGATCAAAACGGTTGATCTTGTTGCTAAACCACTCAAACCTATGAACGAAAATTTGACCTCACAAGAAACGCCAAGTGGTGTGGTAACAACCACAATCACTACTGGAAATGTGGTCACACGTTCAGGTCCCGATTACGAAGAATACCTCTACTTTCCCTTAAGAGCCCATTGCATGGGTACCACAAATTCAAGATAGTTTGTCAGTTTCTTCGTCATTCCGTATGTGTTCTCTCATCTGATGTTGTCAAGCAGGCTGTGTTGATAAAACAATTCGGCGGTTATCAGACGGGATCTGTAAGCACCTTTCCAAAATGGCTCTGTAACCGAGTGAAGGAACCCAGTTCGAGTGCTACAGGATCGCATCAAATCATGGTTAATGGAACCTTCAAAAGTGTTTACAGTGTCCCGCGTTGTTAGAGCGAGACTTTTATCGATGGCAGAGACGATCGCAATCAGACTCTACAAGCCCCAGCTGTGCGCACAAAAGAAGTTCGTGTAAGCCCCACACCTGCCGTAACCAGCCCTGCATAAACCGTATGAACCCTGCCCATCCAACTATCCGACTAACGCGTTATAACGTGCCGGTCATGTGCTTCATCTAAGCACTGCACACAAACACATCACACCTGATTAAACTGTCATTCGCACAGTTCCTAGGTCTGTTACTATCCAGTATGATCCTATTCCAGTTTTTTAGATACAAGTCCGATGAATCCCCCGTATAAACCCGATAACTACTGAAAACAGTCGTTGGGAACCTGGATTATTTTTAATTGCGAAAAATCTGAAAATATCGAGACCCCATCGCGCGGTCCAGTAAGATACAGGGTGGCATACGTCATGCGGTTTAATTGCAATCTAATTAAAAGGAAATGAAAGCAACGAACCAGTTACAGGATGTACACATTTCTAAAAACCTATAAACGCATCCACTTTTCGTTGAATTCACGTTTTTTCATGAAACGTTTATTAGTCAGTTGGTCCGAAGTGGGAAATCCATGAAAACAAAGAACGTTATTAGCTGCCAGCTTCATCGTTCTGTTGAGATGAACAATCTGATCAAATGCGCATGGTATACAGATAGCTCTAACATGAACAAGGCTCAACTGAACAAGAGGAGCTTACATGCAAACCCAAAAGTGAAAAAAAAACAGAGTAACTATTTGGGATAAATTGGGAAGAAAAATGAAATGCTTGGCATTTACAAAAATCCGAGTAGCGATGATTGTAATCACAGGACACGAGACCGTTGCAAACAGGGAGTAAGTAGACGGAAAGCTAGTGGCTAGTTGGATCTATGAGCAGCAGCTCGACCACCGCCACCCCGTCTGGTTTTGACACGACCAGCCAGTGCAAGACCACGCGGAACAGAGGATTGGGACCGTTTGTTTCCGACAACACTCACTGTCTCCACGTCCGCATTTGTTTTACCGGCAATTGTCTTACGCAGTGTTTCACAGTCTGCGTGTAGGAAATTGTACAGTTTCGTGGCGCATTCCCTACAGGATGAACAAAAAACGACCGTGAATAAGCCGAACACATTTCGTGAAGTCAACGAATCCATACGCAACATGTAAACGTCATGAAAATGTTCCGTCTGTGTGAAAACGATAAGTGGTTGAAAACTGCGATATGGTTAATGGCCCAAACAAACCCAAAAATCGATATTGAATTGCAATGCATAAAACTTTCAGTTCATCCATTTCTCACGCAATCCGAATCATTGATTATATACAGCAAGAGACTGCAAACAAGAACATAGCCAAAGTTGTTTTGCAGCTTGGTCTCTTACATTCTGAGACAGACAACATTTTATGGTCTCGGGAGATCAGTTGCAATGACATCCGACCATCGATCACACGGTAGCGGGTTCCAGGACAGTTGCCGTCATCATTCTAACAGTCCGTCAATATTCAGTCCACACGTGACTTTGTATACCACATTGAGGCGTAAATACTGGAAATTTAACTCAACTGAACAAAGGTCAAGAAATACACAATAATTACGATTGTCCCGAGATGTTGATGAATAAAGGTAACCGAAGCAATTATGCATACACAGTACTGAGCCTGACCAAGTTGCATGGTGTCGCGATCCACCATTCGCCACAACAGTTATGAAGAAACTGTTGAAATGAAAAATAATCGGAGAGGACAATTTAAAAGAGTTAGTACATGTCTGATTATAAGCTAGTTGCTATCTGCAGCACTCCACTATCCGTTGTTTTACTGTCGACAAAAGTGAACACAAAGCCGAGAAGCGGTACCTACCCACTTTAGTCAATGGAGCAATCATCGCCATGACTGTCCGTGAGTATGAGCTAGTAAGCACAAGGTTAGGACTGACTTAGCCATTTTAGGCTACACACAGGTATGGTCGTTATGTTTAACGAACGGGTCAGCAAAGCGACTGTCGTGGTGATGTCGTTCTACAACTGAGCAACGCCACCGTTCAAGTCGAAGAACAAGAAGTTGACTAACGATGTCTGTGTTCAACCGTGCACATTAAGTGCACCAAAATAAGGCTACTTCATTGTTTCTGCCTTACCTACAGCTAAAAGTTGATCGCTTGTGTGCAAAGTATATAAGCACACTGAAGTTGAATGCTTTAACTCAGGTATAAACACGATCACTATCGCCTCAGTATGGCAGTTAGCCATCGATGTCAAACATAGATGCATTGTGATTTGTGGTGATATTAATGAAGATACATTTGCAATGAGAAACACTGTTCCAGAATAAAGGTGTTTCAGTGGAAACGCGGTCATGTTTGACAGCCAAATACATGTTTTGTTTGCTATAGGAAACCCGAATGCCTAACACGATGGTGATCTGTGAAGAACTTGCAAACAGTCTATTCACACGTTTATTATTTTGTCTAAGTAAACATTAACAAAGATATATAGAACGTGCCTAGTGGACGCACGGATTAGAATCCATTAGATCTGATCAAGGTACCAAGTGATCAGCCAATGTCAAACATTTCGGGTCGCCAAGAGTTAATTAAAAGTACCTATTATCATAGCAAGCAGATAATGAAGAGAGAAAATAAACAAGCTGCGCTGTGTGACAGACGTGAACAAACAGCACCAGTCTAAGTGCAGACGGTTCTGCAAATCAGTGAGATAATACAATTTCACGAATACTGACTCACCTGCTATCCAATATTTCGACTAGTCGTTCCAGACCGCAGTGAGCCAGTTCATACAACGAGGACACGTTATTCATGATACGGCGGTAGTTTTTCCAAGAGACACCAGGCAACTTGAGCAGCATATCAACCGCTTCCACATTGTGATCCTCCAAATGTTCGCCATCCTTGAGGAAATTTCGAAGAAGGCGTGGCCAGTCGAGCCAGCGTTATATATACATAAGGACTGGGAATACCATTGGTGTTATATGAAAGCGAACTAAAAGAATCCAGATGAACAACACTTCAGTTGACATTCAGTTAATTTTTCGACTGGGACGCACTGGGGCTGGAACAATTTGACCCAGTCAAGTAGATGACCCAACTATGGAAAGTGTTAGTCCGTATTAAACAACAAACAAGCCTGTCGTGTTGCGGTGACAACATAAACGGTTAGAAAGAAATAAACCAAAAATGGACTTCCATCAGCTGAACAATGAAAATGTATCTAAATGCATCTAAAGGAACTTCGGTAGAAATATTTGAAGGAAAAAAATTACGCTAAAAACAATCACAGTGTAATGTGGGCGATGTTTAAGTCCAACTCAACTGAATTCCCGACTAACTCTTAGTAACTAGAATACCGTTTTGTAACCCAAACGAGACTGAGAAGTTCTCCTTGGAGGGTGAGGGTCATTGACTGCAGTTAACAAGAGAGTCACTGACTCTAACCAATGCTGTGGGATGGAGCGAAAAGTTACATATAATGTGGCTTAGTGTTTACACATCATTATCATGAACATCACAACAGCCTTGAACCAGAAGGTGTAGTGGCTCGGGCTACCCAACCGTCACATAGAATATTTTAGAAGAAAACGTTACTGAAAAAGTTTTCTTTAAAAAACGTTTAGACAAGACAGTTCGGTTGTGCAAAATGTGAGATCAATGATGCCGTTGTCAATATGATTACATCATTGGGTGTTTACGTTCTTCGCGATTTACTCAAAATTAAAAGTGTTCCCGACTAATCGAAGTTCAATGCACATCAACTGTTTATAGTAACCAAATGATACTGATCCCTGAATATCGATCACATTACAGCGTGTTCATGCCCGCTAATTATGACTGCTGTTTCTACATGGATCTCGGAAGCCTGACAACAATCAACTGGCAGGTCACCGAAGAATGACAAGCGGGAAAAACATGGCAGAATTCCGAATACATGATGTTAGTAAACAATGTTCAATACAGGGTTAAACACATCATCCTTGTATCGATGGTTGGAGTTAACATAATCAGTAAGATAGTTAGATCCAACTCACTTGCGGAAGTCGGTTCACCGACGGTTCTGCTCGTCCCTGTTTCAGTTCAGTGAACAGTTCGGCAGTGCAATAAGGTGTAACACTCCAAATAAGTCGAAGATTTGGGAAATGAATGGTCAGTAAGGTGAGTTTGGATAGCAAATGACGTGAGTTGAGTTCCCCTCCAGATGAGATACTATGCCGACCACTGTACAAGGAGAATCCGATTGCTCCATCGCCACGGTAGCCGATTCCACCACGCAAAAGTGTGTTGCCTGTGACTAGATGAACAAGATAAAACATTCGCCAGAACAGTTATTTCGTGAGAAGCACTGTGCGTGAATGGGAACGACTGATTGGTCATTAAAACACGAGTATGAAATGCGCCATGAGAAAACTCTGTATGTCGTTTTTAGAAGAATTTTCGGAACATTATAGCCATCAACAACAGGAGAACAACAATGGTGAGAACTGATACTAAACCACTGAAAAATACATCAGACCAAGTTTATGAACTCTCGTCTAAGTTTAAGCATTCAGTACCAGGGCGTTTAAGCCAAACAAACAACCAGGCTACAACTAAGAGTAAAGAAGCATATGTAAGATGGTGTTGTTCACAGTTCCATTGCAACTGTCCCACCGAGAAAGACAACTTGGACGCACATCACCGAATCCATCTTTCAATACGTTTCTAGCCGCATATCCAGCTGATGAAAACTTAAGAGACGAACACTATCGTCAATGGCTAACCCATGCATTCTGTTCGGTCCTTCGTAGTGATTTATCATTTGTCCGCTTCGCACTCTACGTCAGTATGTTGAAGCATCCGTAAAAAGGCATACAACAGAAATTCACCGGAATCTACTTGTCATGCTGAAGTTTCCAGATTCTCTCGGACTGTAAAATAACTGTATACATCCCTTGACCCAACTGCGCGACTATTCCGAAGCCGCATAGAGTAGTAAGAGCTATTCTTATAAAATAGTGCACAACAACGTGAAATCGATTAAATTAGGAGACACCTTAACAACAATCTTGATCGAAAATGTTCAATGCTCGTCTCTATTGCAGCTTTCAGAAGCGGGTTTGGTACCATACTGACAGAGATGAAAGACAGCACCAAAACGGTAGTCTTAGGAGTCTTTGGAGTGGTCAACTAAGGGAGAAGATGTTCCGTCGTGCTGGGATATGAAACAAAGCGGGGCTTGTATTTAGTAGTCATAGAAAAACATAAAATAAGGAGACGGATAAAATAAAATGAATGAAGAGGATAAACTAGAAGTAGTGTGGTTTATAGTAGCCAAATAACGATGATTTTTAATAAAACTCAATCGTTCACCTCTTGAAGGGAAATTGATCTAGGTGAACTCATCCGGAATCTCTGTCTCAACTGCCTGACCCATGAGACAACAACAGCGTTTTCCTGAACAAGCCCAATTTAGAGCAAAAGATTTAAAATTTAGGCACACTTGGAAGTGAAGAGCTAGTTTAGTTTAGATATGTAATGCATGATCGCCTGATTGCTACTTCTCTTAGGCATATCTGGAGCATGCCAACTTAGTCAGCATAGCCCTCCAGATCAATGTAGTGCACCGGTTTGAACACTATCACTATTTCAGAGAGGATAGAAATAGCATATGTAACATGAATTGAACACTTCGAATATGTTTGAGACTATGAGCAGTTGGATTACCCAATAGTAAGGTTACAAACTTCTATACCGGTATTTCTGATAATCCTATGTGTATGTATGGTGATGTAAGTTTCAACTACAGCAGGACAGCTAGCACTACTGCCACTGTGACCGAAACAGATTTCTGATCACACAAGAAAAAAGAACTGATTTCAGTAGAATCCAGTCACAAAAAGAGACTCACCTTTCGTCGGCAACGAGAACTCAATTAATAGCACTGGATTTGGGTAGTGTCTGGACATTGCAGTACACTGCTGATAAAGTCGACCAGAGTTGAGCGAGCCAATAAGATCGCTTACAGATTTGCGTTCCACACAGAGATGTGGGGCCAAGATGTAGTCAGCAATGCTCAAGGTCATTGGTTCCACCTGTACGAGTAAATTGTACAAAATGAAGGAAGGAACACGTGCTACACTCATTTGTATGATCAACTCGTGAGCATTGACTTGTCACATACAACCCTCGCTGGGTTAACCGTCATCAATATATTGACCAGAATTTCTTACTTTCGGATCACATCACGTTATTCAGCACCTCGAAGAAAATAAGTACCTCATTTTACCGTCAGGTGTTCTATCACGGTTCTGATAACGGTGTCGCCAGTACTTTTGTTGACGGGTTTATCGGTCCATTTTCTACCTCTTGTTCAAGTCATTCGCTCTTCTATTTTCCATCACGACAAAAAGCCAACAGTGGCCCACCATCACCGTTACTGATATCAAGCACAACCATGATTCCACAAAGATCATATTTCATTACATAAACAAAACAAAAGTAAATAGTAGGAACTGGCTTCTGTGAGAATATATAAAAATAAGAAAAACAGAAACCGTATTCTGTTGTAGATGTCCTATTGATCTGACACTTAGGTGTGGTACGAGTTTGAGAATCAACCTGTTGAACCTGTCATGTGCATGCCCCTATAAATTGTCAAGTTGATACGTTGTATTTCTCATCCAAAGCAGTTTGACGTTTGCATACATTTCAAACGATAACGTGACCTAAACATACAGTAATGCTTATTCGTTGTACGTCCGATGTACAGTGGTCAACACGGTTAGTGAATCCAGCCCTATCAGCAATTTTGGGGTCGGTATCATTCCTCTATTTCACAGGTAAACACACTATCCTGTTCATGCTTAAGCATTGATACTGGCCAAGAACCCACAGAAGTAAAAAAAAATCATCAGACCCCGTTACACCAACCCAAACTACGAGACTTGTCAAGCGAAAAACGACAAGGACGCAAAAAATCATTCCCTGATTCCAACAAGCGGGACTAAACGGCCCACAGTATTGCTGACAGGATTTTCAACTGCAAGACTTGTACAACTTCATTACAAGTTGCGGACAATTTTCACATCAATCCATTTTCACGCTCCATTCTGCAAACTTCTACCAGTTCGTTTAATAGATTGCAACAATCCAACACATTAAGGTCATAGAAGCCCTAGCAATTATTCCATGAACAGATCGCATGCGATCGTTACCCTCGTTTTCTTCCGCTATACCATCAATCGAGCATACCGTTACTTTCTTCCTAAAGCGGACAGTGGAGATTAAACAAGACAACCTTGTGGTTATTCAATTGTATGCAGACACAGGCTTGACCATGCACGGAGGATGCATTTCCGAGGATCAAAGACATCCTAGAAAGAGGTTATTGAACGTCAACCGTAAACAAGTGAAAGTCTACAGACTGTGTTGTAATTACCCAGACGGAGGCGGAAAAAAGCAGCTTTCACACCTAAGATGCCATGCACGCCGGGTAACACGTGGAAATAACTCGATGAAGTTGCCTAAATTCAGAAGGTAACAGTCGAAATCATCAGGACTAACCCGCGAAAGTGCGATTAGTTATCCAACAGGTAATCAGACCGACTATGCCTCTGTGACAGTGACAAACATCCAAATGTGGCTGATTAAAAACACCATCTTCCTGTGTAAACAAATAATAATAGAATCCAAAATGAAACCGGGGTACCTTCAAACCCTTCCGATGAAGCAAGGCAGGCAGTTCACTGCGAAATTCACGCATATCCACGATCACTCGCGCTGGCTGTCGTGTCTCTGAATCGGCATCTGTACACGAACGAGGTAAAACCGCGTCCTTGGGAATCACTATCCGACTGCTCAAGTGTATGAGCGATTCGAATGCCTCCTTCTCCTAGAACAATAGTAAAATACAAGAAGACAGTATTATAAGCAACGGAAAGCTGACCTTGAAGTTTAAATTAAGCCCAACATGATCGTACATCATTTCTGAGTAACCCTCCAGCCAAAATCACCTAGTCGATTGGTGAACCATCTCATATAGTGATTTTACCACAGTATATTACACGTCGGCTGAGGATAGTAAGCAGTAACACTATCGATCTCTTCGTAACGGATGAAGCTAGGCTGGAGTAGTGACAATAGTCATCGACAGTATGCACTTTTATTAAACAAACTTTTACACTACTAATAAGTAGCATGGCATTTCCCTAAACATTCCAGTTTCGAAATCGATCAACCGCTAAAATTCCACCGACAGAAGAAAAGTTCAAATGGCCACCAAAAATATCCTTCATTACTCAGGACAACTCCGAGGAACAGAAACATTGAATTATGGTTAACAAGTGCAATGGATTTGCTCACACTTCGATGGGCTCGAGCCACACTCAAACAACATAGGAGACAAAGAAATCGCTTCAAATTAAAAATTAGGGCTTTAGAAAATTTAATCAGTAACCTCACAAAAGTAAGCTTTCTTAAGTCATCTTAAATGGTGCTCATATGCCCGGTGAACCGGAATACAAAAACTTTGAAAACAATTAGTATTTGGTGTATCGGTTTAATCAGGGGCGAAACAAGTTCGAGTTTTGCGATTACGGACGTAGGTTTGTCAAACCTATGAAGTTGACGGCCGGTATACAATAACCACAATGCACACAAACAACAGAGTAAAAAGTTAGTCGATAAGTAATGTGGAAGACGATAGGTTAGAAGACAGCCAGTTGCAAAAAACTTGGACTTCCGCTGGATTCGAGCGAACGACAGAAACAGTATGCTGGACTCTTGCGAAGGTATGGTGAAGCTCAACACTGGTTGTTAAAACAAAGATGACGTGAGGAATCTGTATGCCCAACACACCATTGTATGGAAGTAGTCAAAGTATACTGACTGAAAGTACCTAGAAGAAGGTTTCGGTGTTTGAGAGCATGATTTGGGCTGAATCTATGTAACTATGGCAGTGAAAACTAACGTGCAGATTTATGACAGAAAGAAAAACGTTTCCCAGGCGATTTTATCTTCAGCGTATACGCCCTCAAGATCTATTACAACGAGAAAGGTAATTTTTACCGTCGATGAATTTGACCAAGAAAGTTACGACATAAAGCAAACTGATCATGAGAGACAATTCAACCAAGGGTAGAAAGGAGCAACTTATGCGCAACAGTATGTTCGGAGGAAGAACATGTCTAAAACAAAGATATGACCAGATCAGGCAAAAATCCACCGAAGCCGCCTGCAACAAAAGATATACAAACGAATACCAAGTTAAATATATGGAATTTCGCGAACGAACTCCATTCATTCACCACGGTCATGAGACTGGCCAGAAGGCACTGTGGCTCGGATCGCTACTTACCACAACAGTGACGTGGAGAAAAACCTTACTGAAAAGGATAACAAATTCACAAGGCAAGACTGAGTGGAAGAGGTAGGAACGAAATGAAGGTAGGTAGGTCATTAACTGTGGCATATTGTTCTCTCTGATAGAGCTGCTAGCCAGCGATCTGAGTGATCACCAGAAACAAACTAGGCAAGTAACTTATACCCACTTTATTCCATGGAACAATCACCCCTTCCACAGTTCGTGATCACGTTGTTGATTGGCTACCATGCGGTTTTACCTGACTAGCAAATTACAAAAACAAGAAGGAACGACGATCACGAAAAGAACACGGTCAAAACAGCAAACACGTCCCAGGCTGAGTTTTCAAAAGTTCCACAAACCAAGCGACATTTCAATCTCAACAATATAGGCTGACAAAGTATAAAAACAATAGCGAACTATGGATGCTAGTGACCGAGAAGAAGTTAGGCAATCAAAAACTGAAAATATCTCGGTTACGGAAACAGTGACAATTGGCAGACCTCATCTGTGTAATGAGTTTCTCATCATGAAAATATTAACCTGACAACAAATGTTTATATTTACTGACGCGTGTATAAGTAAAAAAGAGAAGGGTATGGAGGGATAAAAGTACAAAGACGAATATGGACATTCGCAACACCAGCTTTATTAACTTATACTCTTTGCCGCATCGGACAACATCAAAAAAACCAAAGGTGACCATTTCTTGGACTTAATTCGGGAACGTCCTACTGAAACAATCTTCAGCGTCAGTCCTTTCATAACCCTCGGAACCCAATCATACGCTGACCTCCAAGCCGCAGCTTCCCGGCCTGACCCACCATTTGCAAATAAGACACGGCGAGGCAAGCTGTGGGTTGGTATTCGTAAGACATGACCAAACCAATGGAACTAGGCGATCGACAGTGTGTCCGTCCAGAAGACACGTCTGTGAACATTCTCATCGTTAAAAAGGTGTTTCAACCACGGCCGCCAGTGATTCGAAATTTCGATGGCTAAAACCACAATAACTAAAAACACGGGCGATCAACTACAGCTCTTTGCATGAAGAGGAGCTTAGTTTCCTTACAGACATGATCACCGCAAACATTGACGATGGCTCAAGTATCACCATCATCATCACAGACAGTAATACCTCAATGGTCCACGCTGATGCTTAACTGCCACACAACCACGATGGGGAAAAAAAACAAACCCTGTACAAGAAAGAAGAAAAAAGAACGGGAGGAAAAGTACTTAATCACTAAAAATAGCTACGTCCACAGTCAATCATTCAATACCAAGGTGTCTACACCTTGCAAACAAACAACCGGGCTGTGAATGAAAGTAAGACGTCATCAGCAAGACAGCTTCTTTACGGCTTTCACTGCCTCACGTCATTAAGTGCACTCACTTCACAGACAACTCGGCCAAACAACGACAACATTCACGCCACTGAGCTCGATTAGCCGCCATCTCACCTAACGTCTCAAGCCACCGACTCTGTGAGTCGCGAGAGGCCCCAGCCCGGGAGACGAACCCGACCTACAGTGGCCAACCCCTTTATGAGACTTCATTTGTCTACGCCAGGTCATCATCTGTCCACCTCGCACCTTACGCCAGTCGGCCGCAGCGTCGGCAAAGAGTGCTCGGTGTGGCAGACGACTAGCTGGCATCCTTAGTACATGGCCTAACCATCTAAGTCTGTGCAAACGTAAGCATTGAACAAAAGAACCGGCTCGCGATAAACCTCACAATAAGTTACTGTAAGCAAACGAACGACACGATACTATGAGCTACCGACAAAGAGTTGTCACGTAGACAGGCTTTTATGAAAAAAGAAAGGCTCTGTTTCGGCACAAAGATGAGTTAAATGCTGGTCAATCAACGGAAGCAATTACAAGACTGGCGTGAGACCTAGCATGGATGAACATAACGCATCTCGTTAAATGGGCCAACGGGGACGGGTGATCGAGTGTTTAACACATACACAATCACGAAAGTGGATCACGTACCCGCCGCAGATGAGTCAAATACCGTTGCTCCTCCACCGAATTCTCATACAACATGAAGAAAATATCCAACGGTTGTAAACTCGATGAAACATCATCAGCTGCTGCAGCTGCATGCCGTCTGGCATTGTGTACCTCCAATTCACGAACCCATGCCACTCGCGGTTCGTACAAAATGACGTAGCGAGGCTGCAATGAGTCCAGGACGTATGCTAATCGGTGTCCAAATATTTGAAGGAAGTCGTCTCGCTGGTCTTGTGCTCCCATAACATTTGGCAGTCCTGTTGAAGAGCCTTCCTCACCAGACATGCTAGGAGCGACACGAACAATCACTTCCAGATTGGGTTTGTTTCCATTCGTACACTTACTTGATAACAGCCGAGAGGCCACTCGAATTTTTCTACAACCGATTGGCAAGTTGATGCCAGGTTTGTCATACGTCTCTTTAAGCGTTGCTTTTTCCAGAGGCACAAGCGTTGCTTTTTCCAGAGGCACCTCTTCCTCTGACGAGCTACTGTCATCTTGAGATGAATGCGACTGATTGTCTGCGGTAGGCAACGAAGTAGGCTGTTGCAGTTTGCACATCTGTGTGAGAGTCAGTTCTTGAGGAACGGGCCTAGAAGTCTAGGAAAGACGAAGCATAACGGAAGA
>LOND01005890.1:17626-27927 GCA_014220965.1 Paragonimus kellicotti
AGAGAACAATGGAAAAAGAGCGAAACCGTATATGCAAAGGGAATGGATAAAAGTCACCGGAACTGTGGGATTTGGCGCCCCCAAATGCCCCTATTCACGGCAGCCTTAAGAATGAAAAAGCTGTGTGTACAGAAAATGCTGAAATCGAGGAACTGGTCATAGAAGAGTTCAAAATGACAGAAAAAAACTTTTGAAATAAGAGCATTCACTGGATCACCTACACACACAGCATTAAGAGACTTTAACGGATGACCGCCCTGGTACAGAAATACATACTTCAAAACCGTCATCCCTTAATCACAGCGACAGGAAAACAAGACACCATTGTCTACTACATAACAATGATGCGCTCTCTCACAAGACTTTCACTATCCAAGAGTGAAGAGCGAGAAAATTGGTGATACTGATTCCGCAACAACGATTCGCCATAAACCTGCCACCAAGTGACTTGATCCCCAAGATGGAGAAAAAATGAAAGGGAACGCCAGTCCGGTCTATGCAGCAAACTGAAATTAGTATGCACGCAACTAGAGAAATCCTATTCAAAAAGAGGAAACCTGCAAATGGCCGGACAACTTCGGTCTGTAAGAAAGAAAACGTAAACACCAATAGCCGCGACTCGGGGTCCGGTGGATAAGTGTCTCGATTGGTAACCTACTACTATTCTGATGCTTATGCATGAAGGCAATGGTTCGAGTTCCCAGTGCGCATGATATTCATGAGAGTTAAAATGGTCGAAACAACTGTCTACCGCGTCGCAGGTGATCAATGAACTAACGGTTTACAAAAAATCTCAGCTAACCACCTCCGGGGCCATGATGGATGCTGATCAGATGGCACGCCAGCTGCTGTTTATGATGATGGTGATGAAGAGAAAAGGCAGCACAACAGCTAAGGAAGGCGGAACAAGGAGCATCAAGAAAAGAATTAGCAGCAATGTGCTGTTGCAAACAGTTACTTTGAAGAAGGTGTAAAATTTGCACATGCACTTTTGTTCTAATTTGCCAGTCCGAAAGCTTATACGACAACGCATTGTACGTATATTCTCACTTACGTGCATGCATACATGCGTAATTCCACCCGATCCTCAGGGGGCGGTTATGCATACAATTGAAAGTGGGTGGGTGTTACCCTAGTCACCAAAAGTTCTTCAAACTGAAATGCTGATTTTAGGTCGTACGAAAGCTTAACAGCAACCCGGTCCGCATAAGATGAAAAAACTCCGCATCCGTGAAGTCACCCACACAAAACGCTTGTGAGCTACTGACCTTGTTGGTCAACTGACATGATCGTTTGTCACTGCATCAGTCACTCTATGGTGATAAGTTATCAATGCATCTGCGGTACACCGTCCACAGAAAAAATGCAGGTGTGTGACAACGGATAAGCTAACTCTATCAGTAACCCAATTCTCCGCATTTCGGACACTAGCTAATCATTCTTTCATTCATTTCCGTTGCTTAAATCTGCAATTATATTATATGTCGCGTATCGGACGTTCGATTTACAGCATCCAATGATTACGAAGTAAATGTTCTGATCTCACGTTAACGCCACTTAATTCCCCCACTGGCCTCAAAGTCTTGTGTAAGGATTCTTTCATTCCAGCAGCCTGAGCTCGTTCACAAATCCTAACACACAATGCCCTTAGCCTTATAGTTTTGAGATAACGTTCGATACGGAGTGTGGCAAGAAGAGTCATGAGTAGTTAGGCGCAAGTCGCCCGTTAGGAATTGTGTGCGCCAATCCGGATACGGATGTGAACAGTCAAATGTTCGCAAACCGCAACACGAACGAATGACTAGGCCCGGTCAAGATCAAAAAAGATGTAATGCCGTCAGTATCTTCTTGTCGGAAATGGTAATTGCCATGGTACACCGGATTGAGTTGTCAATCAGGGGGTTGTTCGAACACAGCCTCTACCGCATCAGTAAACACCAAAACTTGGTCAAATGTACTTAACTGAGTGGGTCGGCTGGGTCTGCTAACCCTGATTGAAATCTGGCCAGTGAAAAGAGAACAAAGGACACTAAATCCGTGGGTGCAGGAGAAACCAGGACTAATTCGAGGTGGCTACGCAAAACCACCTATGAAGTAATCCCGCCTTAGGAAGAAATCATATCTATTGTGAAAACAGGTCGAGCTAGTAACAATACTCAAAAATCACATCCACCAATACCATTATAACCCTAGTAAAAATAGCTCACCTTGGAATGACACTGTTTTATTGACGCTTCCGTCTTCTGAATCCCGGCTGTGAGCAAGAAATCTCCTAACCGAATGTGTGCCACGTCTCAGGTAGCGTTCCAAAGTTCGAGCACTGTTCTCATGCCCGACCAAAATGAGCACAACGCCCTGTTGTCGATCGGGGTCTTTCTGTTCCGAGTTGCATATTTCACGAAGTATTTCTGTGATGGCATTCCACTTAGGATGCAATTCTACTTTTAAAGTTTCTAGATAGAATGAGAGGAGTAAGGCAAACAAGAGCACAATAGTAGTTACACATAGTTATCTGTTATTCGATGTGTTTCAGGTCGCCAAAGATAAATCAAAGAAATGAAAAGAACTTTTAGTTCTTACAGCTACAATACCCCATGCAGGTGAACGTTTAGACTAGCGGTGACGAAATTACGGTTGCTCTAGAATTTAGAAGTTAATAACACATAGGGACGGAGTGAGGTTGCTTTTCACCAATCTATGATCTGGTCACTCATCAAAGGCATTATTGTACATTGGATATATGAATCACGATATCAATGACTTTCAGCTGATACAACCCAGTGGTAACAACGTCGACAACCAATAGTACGAGTAACGGGTTCAAGATACCATTACATCGACTGCTAGCATCTTTAGAGCACAAATAAGACTCTAAACCTAACCGAATTTCGATATTCAGACAAATGCTGACATGAAGCGGTCTAAACCATACAGTTCCCGATTAGTCTGGTGAAATGCCATCTTGAGTCTGACCCCATAAATGACATGGAAGACGACCGGAAAGTGCTTCAACCGACTATTTCTACAGCACGAAACCCACACAGTCAGGAAGGACCTAGTGTAAGATGAATATATAAGGGGTTGCACATGAACATGCAGGTTAAAACAGCAGCAATACCAATGCAAATCGAGGGTGTGACAAGTTCAATCGAAAGGTAATGAAGTGTTGTGTCGCATAATTGGCTACTACGTCAAAAAATCACAATAAAGATGGTCTGAGTGGATCTAAGCAATCTCACTTTCCTAGAAAAAATAATATCTTCTTTACACAGAAATAACAGTGTTGGCATCAAAGATTGCTATTGGGAAACAAGCATGTTGTGTTTTCATTGGTCTGTTCGTTATTACGCTCCACGATCTCGGCTTAAGCAACTTGCTTGTGTAACGTGCAATCGAAACCAGCAAGCGCGCACGGATTGAATTTGAATTGTGTGACGGAGCGTGCTGCTGTGTTGTTGGCGCCGTTTTAGTTTTCGTTTGTGTAAGTCGTGTGCATGGCTTACTGGGCCTTTGGCTCATGTTTTCTTTTACAGGACTGTTGTTGGAATCCCTACTTCGGAAGAACGCTGTTCGCCGGTGTCTCCACGTTGCCCCAAAGTTGGTCCACAAGTGCAACGGACAATCAGAGTAAAGAGGGCCAACTTGTATGTTATACCTGTTTAAATCCGATAAACGTTCAAACAAACTCCTTTAACCGCCAAGTCTTACAAGCATATTGGACGCAGCACGTGATCGCCGTTACTGATTGGCTGGCGGTGACTGACCACAGTTTCGCGTGCAGCAGCTCCTGTATGAACTCTGATTGACTAAACGTTCTCCAATCAGGAAACCGATCTGACCCAACCTCATTACACATTTGGCCTAGTAAAACAAAATAAAACAGGTGGGCAAATCTCAGATATCTTTGAAAGTGCAACAAACTAATCAAATTTACTTGCAGCAAGGATCGTCACTGTTAGTTCACTGGTTGAGTTACTCCACTATGCTAAGAGACCACCTCTCAAATCCCAACGACGACCACAACAACTGTGTCAGTCCCCAGAAGAGGGTTCACCTAGGACCGAACAGCACAATATGCGCCCAGTTTTGGCCAACCAGCTGACTACATACAATGATTACATGATAAAGCACACATGGGAACAAATTTGAAGCTGGAAAGTGCGTGTAGGCAGGGATTAATTCGCACACTAGAATTAGGGAGTATAACTAACGCCTTTTATTCATCCTACAATGACCGCCGGTTTGGCCCATTTATGGCCGGACGAGTTATGAAACTCACTCCGACTAATTGCTTCCAAATAACAAAGACCACTTCAAAAATGCCTTGTTTAGAGAGGTGAATCGCTCTCTCGATATCCGTGAAGCGTTAATGACACTACATATCAGGTGAGAAGGTTTACTGGTTTAGGGTGGCGATGTTTTAACATAGAAGAACTCTGAGTATGTTACAATCAAGGATAAGTACTTTTCATTTCGCGTAGAAAATTGGGAAGCCCTGACGTTTCAGTAGGACAGTGCCTTAATAAACGTCTCTGAAAGATTTCAAACATTAAGTCCCCTTGATTTAATTCATTAATAACGAAGGAAGACATGACACAATATGTTGACAGTCATGAAAGTCATGAAAGTAAACAAGATCTTATATGAAGGGAAGAAAAACGCATACCCGAGACAAAAAAAGTTCTAGTGTCATGACCACTCTGCATTACTCATTTGTACCCAATCGAAGCCATACAGAGCGTGAAGATGCAATCCGTATAAGAATAGGGTTATCAATACCAATTAATCGAAAAACGTAACAAGTGAATGCGTGGGCACTGGATTCGAGTCCATCAGAAGTTGAGAACAAAGCCCATCGGAACAATTCTGTGCCATTGCGCCTTTGTCATTTTAGACCGTGGATCTCAGATCGATAAACGGTTGGAACAGGACAAACGTGAAAAATACACGATGTAGATTCCGGTGAGTTCATTCAGTGGGCAGAATCAACAGACATTTTGTACTCATTTACAGGCAGGCGCTCTAATTTTAACGCTTATGGATAGTCTGCGGCGTGAAGAGAAATGTCGACGATAAATCATGAACTTTTACCATGTTGGAATCAAGAGTATATGTTTTATATACATATATAAATATAAAAACAACATATAGTGGTCAACGTGACACAACAAAAATGAGAAAAAATTGAGGGTTTTGCAAGGCATAAAGGGATGAGGATGTAAAAAAACCATTACGTCGGTGCGCACAAATAATAGTGACACGAATGCAACTGACATATATTATTTGTCACATTTCTGAATAAACGATACAAGGACACAAACAACGATACGATCTGAGTTAAGGTGGTGGGGGTATCCCAGAATGGAATCGGACGGAGTGCTTTGAAACAGATGTGAGCGCGGGATTGACGACGATACGCAATCAATTTTGCGGGTCACCAGATACACCGTGTGCTCACTGGTCTGCTGATTTTTTTATGCTCTCGTGCAAATCATCAGCGATGATCGAGAGAGAGCGCGAAAAAAAGTCAGCAAGACCAGTGAGCACACGGTGTATCTGTGACCGCAAATTGATCGTATCGTCGTCGATGGCTCCACTCTGTTAAAGACTGTCGATCACTTTGGAGTAACCACCTTAACTCAGATCGTATCGTTGTTTGTGTCCTTGTATCGTTTATTCAGAAATGTGACAAATAATATATGTCAGTGGCATTCGTGTCACTATTATTTGTGCGCACCGACGTAATGGTTTTTTCTCTTATCTCTTCATCCTCATCCCTTTATGCCTTGCAAAACCCTCAATTTTTTCTCATTTTTGTTGTGTCACGTTGACCACTATATGTTGTTTTTATATTTATATATGTATATAAAACATATACTCTTGATTCCAACATGGTAAAAGTTCATGATTTATCGTCGACATTTCTCTTCACGCCGCAGACTATCCATAAGCGTTAAAATTAGAGCGCCTGCCTGTAAATGAGTACAAAATGTCTGTTGATTCTGCCCACTGAATGAACTCACCGGAATCTACATCGTGTATTTTTCACGTTTGTCCTGTTCCAACCGTTTATCGATCTGAGATCCACGGTCTAAAATGACAAAGGCGCAATGGCACAGAATTGTTCCGATGGGCTTTGTTCTCAACTTCTGATGGACTCGAATCCAGTGCCCACGCATTCACTTGTTACGTTTTTCGATTAATTGGTATTGATAACCCTATTCTTATACGGATTGCATCTTCACGCTCTGTATGGCTTCGATTGGGTACAAATGAGTAATGCAGAGTGGTCATGACACTAGAACTTTTTTTGTCTCGGGTATGCGTTTTTCTTCCCTTCATATAAGATCTTGTTTACTTTCATGACTTTCATGACTGTCAACATATTGTGTCATGTCTTCCTTCGTTATTAATGAATTAAATCAAGGGGACTTAATGTTTGAGAATCTTTCAGAGACGTTTATTAAGGCACTGTCCTACTGAAACGTCAGGGCTTCCCAATTTTCTACGCGAAATGAAAAGTACTTATCCTTGATTGTAACATACTCAGAGTTCTTCTATGTTAAAACATCGCCACCCTAAACCAGTAAACCTTCTCACCTGATATGTAGTGTCATTAACGCTTCACGGATATCGAGAGAGCGATTCACCTCTCTAAACAAGGCATTTTTGAAGTGGTCTTTGTTATTTGGAAGCAATTAGTCGGAGTGAGTTTCATAACTCGTCCGGCCATAAATGGGCCAAACCGGCGGTCATTGTAGGATGAATAAAAGGCGTTAGTTATACTCCCTAATTCTAGTGTGCGAATTAATCCCTGCCTACACGCACTTTCCAGCTTCAAATTTGTTCCCATGTGTGCTTTATCATGTAATCATTGTATGTAGTCAGCTGGTTGGCCAAAACTGGGCGCATATTGTGCTGTTCGGTCCTAGGTGAACCCTCTTCTGGGGACTGACGCAGTTTGTTGTGGTCGTCGTTGGGATTTGAGAGGTGGTCTCTTAGCATAGTGGAGTAACTCAACCAGTGAACTAACAGTGACGATCCTTGCTGCAAGTAAATTTGATTAGTTTGTTGCACTTTCAAAGATATCTGAGATTTGCCCACCTGTTTTATTTTGTTTTACTAGGCCAAATGTGTAATGAGGTTGGGTCAGATCGGTTTCCTGATTGGAGAACGTTTAGTCAATCAGAGTTCATACAGGAGCTGCTGCACGCGAAACTGTGGTCAGTCACCGCCAGCCAATCAGTAACGGCGATCACGTGCTGCGTCCAATATGCTTGTAAGACTTGGCGGTTAAAGGAGTTTGTTTGAACGTTTATCGGATTTAAACAGGTATAACATACAAGTTGGCCCTCTTTACTCTGATTGTCTGTTGCACTTGTGGACCAACTTTGGGGCAATGTGGTGACACCCGCGAACAGTGTTCCTCCGAAGTAGGGATTCAAACAACAGTCCCATAAAAGAAAACAGTGAGCCAAAGGCCCAGTAAGCCATGCGCACGACTTACACAGACGAAAACTAAAACGGCGCCAAAAACACGGTAGCACGCTCCGTTACACAATTCAAATTCAATCCGTGCGCGATTGCTGGTTTCGATTGCACGTTACACAAGCAAGTTGCTTAAGCCGAGATCGTGGAGCGTAATAACGAACAGACCAATGAAAACACAACATGCTTGTTTCCCAATAGCAATCTTTGATGCCAACACTGTTATTTCTGTGTAAAGAAGATATTATTTTTTCTAGGAAAGTGAGATTGCTTAGATCCACTCAGACCATCTTTATTGTGATTTTTTGACGTAGTAGCCAAGTACGCGACACAACACTTCATTACCTTTCGATTGAACTTGTCACACCCTCGATTTGCATTGGTATTGCTGCTGTTTTAACCTGCATGTTCATGTGCAACCCCTTATATATTCATCTTACACTAGGTCCTTCCTGACTGTGTGGGTTTCGTGCTGTAGAAATAGTCGGTTGAAGCACTTTCCGGTCGTCTTCCATGTCATTTATGGGGTCAGACTCAAGATGGCATTTCACCAGACTAATCGGGAACTGTATGGTTTAGACCGCTTCATGTCAGCATTTGTCTGAATATCGAAATTCGGTTAGGTTTAGAGTCTTATTTGTGCTTCTAAAGATGCTAGCAGTCGATGTAATGGTATCTTGAACCCGTTACTCGTACTATTGGTTGTCGACGTTGTTACCACTGGGTTGTATCAGCTGAAAGTCATTGATATCGTGATTCATATATCCAATGTACAATAATGCCTTTGATGAGTGACCAGATCATAGATTGGTGAAAAGCAACCTCACTCCGTCCCTATGTGTTATTAACTTCTAAATTCTAGAGCAACCGTAATTTCGTCACCGCTAGTCTAAACGTTCACCTTGCATGGGGTATTGTAGCTGTAAGAACTAAAAGTTCTTTTCATTTCTTTGATATATCTTTGGCGACCTGAAACACATCGAATAACAGATAACTATGTGTAACTACTATTGTGCTCTTGTTTGCCTTACTCCTCTCATTCTATCTAGAAACTTTAAAAGTAGAATTGCATCCTAAGTGGAATGCCATCACAGAAATACTTCGTGAAATATGCAACTCGGAACAGAAAGACCCCGATCGACAACAGGGCGTTGTGCTCATTTTGGTCGGGCATGAGAACAGTGCTCGAACTTTGGAACGCTACCTGAGACGTGGCACACATTCGGTTAGGAGATTTCTTGCTCACAGCCGGGATTCAGAAACGGAAGCGTCAATAAAACAGTGTCTCTCCAAGGTGAGCTATTTTTACTAGGGTTATAATGGTATTGGTGGATGTGATTTTTGAGTATTGTTACTAGCTCGACCTGTTTTCACAATAGATATGATTTCTTCCTAAGGCGGGATTACTTCATAGGTGGTTTTGCGTAGCCACCTCGAATTAGTCCTGGTTTCCTCCACACCACGGATTTAGTGTCCTTTGTTCTCTTTTCACTGGCCAGATTTCAATCAGGGTTAGCAGACCCAGCCGACCCACTCAGTTAAGTACATTTGACCAAGTTTTGGTGTTTACTGATGCGGTAGAGGCTGTGTTCGAACAACCCCCTGATTGACAACTCAATCCGGTGTACCATGGCAATTACCATTTCCGACAAGAAGATACTGACGGCATTACATCTTTTTTGATCTTGACCGGGCCTAGTCATTCGTTCGTGTTGCGGTTTGCGAACATTTGACTGTTCACATCCGTATCCGGATTGGCGCACACAATTCCTAACGGCGACTTGCGCCTAACTCTCATAGACCTTCTTGCCCCCACTCCGTATCGACGTTATCTAAAACTATAAACAGGCTAAGGGCATTATGTGTTAGGATTTGTGAACGAGCTCAGGCTGCTGGAATGAAAGAATCCTTACACAAGACTTTGAGGCCAGTGGGGGAATTAAGTGGCGTTAACGTGAGATCAGAACATTTACTTCGTAATCATTGGATGCTGTAAATCGAACGTCCGATACGCGACATATAATATAATTGCAGATTTAAGCAACGGAAATGAATGAAAGAATGATTAGCTAGTGTCCGAAATGCGGAGAATTGGGTTACTGATAGAGTTAGCTTATCCGTTGTCAACAAGTCCTGCATTTTTTCTGTGGACGGTGTACCGCAGGTGCATTGATAACTTATCACCATAGAGTGACTGATGCAGTGACAAACGATCATGTCAGTTGACCAACAAGGTCAGTAGCTCACAAGCGTTTTGTGTGGGTGACTTCACGGATGCGGAGTTTTTTCATCTTATGCGGACCGGGTTGTCTGTTAAGCTTTCGTACGTACCTAAAATCAGCATTTCAGTTTGATAGAAACTTTGGGACTAGGGTTCAACACCCACCCACTTTCAATTGTATGCATAACCGCCCCCTGAGGATCGGGTGGAATTACGCATGTATGCATGCACGTAAGTGAGAATATACGTACAATGCGTTGTCGTATAAGCTTTCGGACTGGCAAATTAGAACAAAAGTGCATGTGCAAATTTTACACCTTCTTCAAAGTAACTGTTTGCAACAGCACATTGCTGCTAATTCTTTTCTTGATGCTCCTTGTTCCGCCTTCCTTAGCTGTTGTGCTGCCTTTTCTCTTCATCACCATCATTCGTAAACCAGCAAGCTGGCGTGCCACTGGAGACAGCATCCATCATGGCCCCGGGAGGTGGTTAGCTGAAATTTTTTGTAAACCGTTAGTTCATTGATCACCTGCGACGCGGTAGACAGTTGTTTCGACCATTTTAACTCTCATGAATATCATGCGCACTGGGA
>LOND01005895.1:7591-30037 GCA_014220965.1 Paragonimus kellicotti
AAATGCATGCCAAGTAAATAATGGCGCGTTTTTCTGGTAGCTTCAACGATCGCCTAGGCCTCTTTTTCCACTAATAGCTGATTTCGCTCATTGGATGATAACGTTCTAGAAAACAAGGCGGCAGGGCTGTCGTTTTTTGTTAACGTGGTGGCGATGAAATAACCTGAAAAGTCTATCTCCATTACAAGTGACACTTCTGGGTTAACAGTTGCCATCACGAGTCGAACAAGTTCGTTTTTCAAAACTTTTAAAACTCTACTTCGTCATTTTATAGAGGAAGTGTTTTATTTTTGACCAGAAGCTAAATTGTGTCAGAAAGTTGTGATGTCTGTTGCAACAAGACCAAAAATTTGCTGTTGGAATTTCAAGTTTTGTTGAGGTGGCACGTTCTACAGCGGTTAAAGCCTGTCAGGGTCTGCTTTTATCGGTCCGTGAAAAATCTCATATCTGTGAATTCTGCCCTGTTTGACGATAATTAGGCGTTTACTCTCGTCTGCTAATCCGTATTTATTAGCGGCCTCGTAGAATCGTGCTAGTCTTTTTTCTATGTCCCCCTTCCTCCTCCTCGCAAACGGTAATATTATCTAGGTAAGCAAAGGTGGTCGGGAGAGTCTCCGCTCTAATAGTCTGATCAATAACCCTGAAAACATGACACGCTGTTAATCTCATCGAATGGTGTTGGGACGGGGTCTTTTTTTCTATATTTTGCAGTAAGAATCCACGATGTCAATAACCGCAGAAGCGCTGACGGTCATTTTGCAGCAACAACAGGCTCAATTCGAGAAGGCGCAACTGAGGCTGATCGAGACGTTGACGCAGAAGCTGACTATGCAAGGTCCGGCTTCCGGCACCAATTCACAATCGCGGCCGCTGATCGAGTCCATTGGAAACTCAATCTCAGAGTTCCATTTTGATCAATCCTCTGGGGTCCATTTCGATATCTGGTATCGAAAACATGAAGACGTATTCGAGGTGGAGCTGGCCGCTGCCGATGATGCCCAACGTGTCCGTTTGCTCTTGCGCAAACTGGGTCCTTTGGAGTTCGAACGCTATACGAACTTCATTCTGCCAAAGAACGCTCGCGATGTCCCTTTCAATGATACAGTTTTTTCTTTGTTCTTCGTGGTTGTGTGGCAGTCAAGCATCAGTGTGAACCACTGATGTATTGCTGTCTATGATGATGATGACCAGTATCTACTAAAGCTTGTGATATCTACCAAAAGCTTGCACAACTGCAGTTGACAAGCACTAGGGAGCGCCGGCTACGGTGATCAAAGTTAACAGAGGATGTGGCTTTTATGTTCTGTGCTGATCGACAGGCTTTCTGATGGCGCCCACATTTACCACAGTCTACGCACTACGTCCCTAGCAAGACACTTAAAACGTGAGTCTGGCGTTGGCTCGTTGCCGCAGATATTCCAGATCCACGCGACGAATCTGAATTAGGAATCGATGCAGAATGCGAGAATTCGTACAGGTGGAGAGCGTTAGACTGCCGATAAGCCATCCCCAGGGATCGAAACCGTTCATAATCTGTATTCAAATCGAGCGATCCGTTTTCTATAAGGCGCTGTTGAATATTGCTAGACTTCATTCCACTTTAGTTTGTTCACCGGCGATTGATTTGAAAGCGCATTCTTTCGCCAACGACTTGAGAGTATGAAGGAACTGGCCCAGACTTTGCCCCTTTTCTTGCTTGTGGATAGTTGATAGTTTTCGAGCAGAAACCCCGTTCTTAGGTTTAACATGAAGTTTTCCTATTGTATCATCAAATTCCTTGCCCTCAGCCACGTATACCTAATTAGCGGGTGAAGTGTAGTTGAGAATATCCGGCTTGTTTGAATTTCTTTTAGAGGTTTTCGTGACATAAGTGCTGAATGTACGAAACCAGCGGTCCCAAATTTTCGGGGAGGTTTGGAAGTTGGGATCAATGTCATAACGTTAGGGACGCAAAATCTTGGACATTATAAAACGAATAAATTGTTGCTTGCTAGATATTCGTCAAACCATGAAATAGACAAACAGGAAGACTAAGGGCTCGGAATATAGGCTTTA
This sequence comes from Paragonimus kellicotti, assembly GCA_014220965.1. Taxonomy (NCBI): domain Eukaryota; kingdom Metazoa; phylum Platyhelminthes; class Trematoda; order Plagiorchiida; family Troglotrematidae; genus Paragonimus; species Paragonimus kellicotti. The sequence goes on from LOND01005895.1 coordinate 9,647, forward strand.
TTCGTTGTATAATTGTAGCATAGAAGCTGAAGCGAGAGGGAATGAAAATGTGGAGCAGTATGATATAACCAGTGAATAGTCGTAGAAATACGCTTACATAACACAAAACACTGGTTGGAATAATGGAAGATCGCATCATCAGCGAAAGCGTTCAAGCAGCAAGATGATGTGGGAATCGTGTCGCCAACTAACAATGGAGAAAATGAAGGAATTTCGATACTCGTCTTAAGTCGAAAGGAGATGGTGCTTATTCAAACTGAGTTCAAAGGGCCTTTCGGAAAAACAGCAGCCAAAGCGATCACTTTTGAATCGAGTCCGTTCCTAGGTTGCTTAGCTTTTAAAGCATCATTCTGTACTCAGTTATACGTTTTGATTAAGACCAGAAAGGTGAGCTCATTTATTCCAAAGGAATTTATTACAGAAGGCACTTCTCAAGAGCTGTAAGTTAGAAGATTCTGCGTTCTCCATTGATGTTGAACTCCGAACTGATGGTTGCCGAAGTGCTTATTACCTTTTATATGGACCAAGAATTATATCGTCCCATGAAAGTGGCGTATGCTTGAGAATAAAAAAGAGTACATGGGAATATCTGTGAAACAAACGGTAAACCAACTGAGTGGAATATAGCGGACGATAATTCGCACTGTTTTTAAAACAGAATGAAAGAAATATAGTCTGGATCTGGCATTTGCTGCCTGCTTGGGCGATGCGGTCAGCATATTCGGGGTCTAGTTATCTGGTGAAAAGTGAGGGCTGTAGACCATGCTGACGATACAGTATTGTCTTCTGGCACTTCTCATGATACGCGTATTGGATAATATTTACCTGGTTATCCAGATTTTCGGGGTGTGATTCGTGGCCTCCACGTGCAGTGTTATTCCAGAACTTTGTCAGTAACACTAATTTTAACTTGGGCAATTTACTTACGGAGGTTGTTTTCTGTTAAAATTACTAAAACGTAGAAAGTAAAAGCATAGGTCATATTCATGGTATTTGATCAATCATCTCCAACCTGGTATCAAAAGGGTATCTCACGTAACCTTAAGAATTGCATTTGCGAGACCTCCTTATGTGCACTTTTACGGAACGTAGCCGCTAAACGTCCCAAATGTCAAATGATATTTATGCGTTGACTCTTATACACATTTAGATGTTGACGTGCTATCTACAAAAAGTTTCGAAGACACGTTTATGCCCATGATGATCTTACTAGTTCTCTCGTTTAGATACTGGGGCTATTTTAAACATCTCGATCCGTTGTTTACTGTGTCTTGCAGTCAACTGGGCTGTCAATTCACAGGTATAATTTACATATCGTTCCTCTCAGTTTAGATCTTGTCATTGCAGTCTCTGTTTATTTTCCGAGAGATAAGGGTTTCCTTTTCCTGCTAGCCATTCAATTGGCTAACCAGCATTGGCCGGCTGGACACAAAGGCCTCACTCACACACCTACTGGTCTTATTCCTTCGGGTTTACACCGGATACGTGGTGTGTGAGTGGAACCACAAGCCAAGCCACTTGCGGTGATGGTTAAGTGCAGACCTTCTTTGGCTTCTTTTTCGGATGCTGCCAACTGTAAGGTATAACCGATTAATTCGCTAAGGGGTCGAAAGCATCCACTTTTGAATGAGAAACTTGATAAAACATGGCTGTAACGAAAAACATGCCTCCGCGGTACTGTGTAAGTTTTTATGTTAACCATATTATCCATTCCCACACTTATTTGCATTCACCACAATTAACTGTACAGGATGCACCACAACTCAACCACCAGCAAGTGTACCAACGGATACAGATAAATGACCCATTTATACAACCTTAAAAGGGTTAGGCTCATCGAATTAAGCTCATTGCGCAGCGCTCACTCGTTACGTATATCTGTACTGAGTGCGCTGCTTTATCCGACCCAATTTGGGGCGAACGTGCACAAAGTTTAGGCGTTCGACCTGCTTACTAGGTGTGAACGCACTGTCCGTTCTTTCCTTTCGGTCTGATGTGGCCAAATGGAGGGTTACAGATAAATGAAATAAGTAACAATGAAGTAGTGTTAATTTCAAGTTGAACATCACCCACCCATAGAATTTCCACTCGACCCCTTTCGAAAAGAAGCACTAGACTCGAGTTTCGCTCTCATTAGAGCTCGTCATGCAGTGTTGATTACGACTATTGTTTTGGAACAATCGTCGGATTAGCGTTGTCTAGTCACGTCCGGTCAGTCGAGCAGTTTCATCGTTAGATGCGTCATATTCGGTGTTTTCCCCCAAAACCTTGGTACTCAACATTTCGAGTGGCATCAGCATAAGTAAGTATTTGGATGTCGATTCGACTCCTTTTACAAAGGAAGCCATGGTGGGTATGTAAGTCGATAAGCAGGTTGTTTTTATTAACGACGCGTATCTAACGCTAGTGATGATAAATCATTTCCTTTTGGGTTACCTAACACGTGCCTGCGTGATACATACGCGCCACTTCTGTTTGCAACAGGGTATTAACTCTGCTTAGACCTTGAAGTAAAAGCAGAAAATTTTAGGTGGCATACATTTCAGCAGGCAATAATCAGTAACGTTTTGTAATTAATGGCCCACTTGTGCCGTCTATCTCATACTCAGGGGAGTCCGTAGATCAGCGCAAATACTAAGATCATTTACGGGAGATGTGCACAAACTCAGTCCGCCTCAAGCTACTAGAATGTAAGCTAAGTTCGCATAAGGGATATGTGTTTACCTGTACAAATTCGTCGTGTGTTTCCGGCACATTTTTATCACCAAGTAAGTACTAATTCCACATCACTGACTTTTGTCATGCGTTTTAGGAATTCATTTCATAATGAATTACGTTTACGGGTTCTCTACGATGTATCACACTGAAACAGAAGCAGCATTGTGTTTGTCATGTCAAGGTGGTATCAGATGGCGAGAATCGCGAAATGAGCTAAGCATTTGGTAAATGCCGCACTTTTTTCGTTAGCGCTAGTCTTCCGAGGTCTCATGTTGCAGCTGATCTCTGACTGAAGGCCTTATGGACGATCGAAACCGCCTTGACCCACTATCTCAATTGTTGTATTGCTCTGTTTAGGTAACTGTCGTGTTGTATGATGTGGACATGTTGATTGCTGTTTAGATGGTTTTTATCCCTGAAGTTTATTTTTTTTTCAGGCGCTATTTCTGCACTTCTGTGATATATGTATACTACGTCGGTTTCGATTCAGAAATGTTCGCAGTAATTTTGCTGCTTCAAGCACTTTCTTTGAGGTTTTCTACACCTAGCGAAGAAAGCATTCCGACTCCCAATCGACCAAAGTTACTTCAGATCTTTCTGCTCAGTCGACATGGAGACAGGTCACCGATTCATATCCTACCTAAAGACCCGTACAGGGAACACTGGGTACAGGGGTATGGTCAGCTGACCACTTACGGCGCAGAACAGCACAAAGCTCTCGGCAAATTTATTCGCACCTCCTATTCAACATTTATTTCTCCGACATTTCACAAAGTGGGTTCCCATGGCCTTTTTATCATATTTATCTTGCAGGATGAGGCTTTCTTTCGTAGCTCTGGTACGGACCGCACACTAATGTCTGCCAATAGTTTTATCCGTGGACTTTATCCGCAACAGCTTTCAAACATCCCACCCCCGGTCTATTCAATCCCCATAAAGTACGATCATTTGTTGAAGATGTCCAGTGATTGCCCAAAATTTCACAAAATGTATCTGGAGTTAATGAATTCAAAGGAAGTGAGCCGATCAATAGAAGCTTTTGAAGAAACGATTAATGTATTAAGAAAAGAATACGGTTAGTTGTTTCGTTTTTGGCGCAGCCGGACTTCTGCACCTAGTAAGGGTATTTCTTGAATTGTACAAAAACTGCTAATCGGTTTTTAGTGTGTCCACTTAATGCCTTTCATCAACATTGCCTGATGAACGATTCATTTTAAGCGCCTAAACAAGATTGTCTGATGGGATATCGTGGTGTATGAATTAAGTGGAATATTTTCGAAATCATTATATTGTGAAATCGCATTGGAATCGATATTTGATTGGCTTCTATTGAAGAATTTATCGTGCTGTCATGTTCACTTTTCGTACTTACTTCTCTACGTATATATACTGTCTCTTATACACATCTAGATAAGTGAACAAGCACAAATACAAGAGAAAAAATAGACAGACAGGAAGCTCGAAAAGAGTGAATAATCATATGGATACAGACGCGACACTGATCGCGTCACACGTCAGGTTCGGGGGTGACAGGGATGGCTACTCAATCTCCAACCTGGCAATCAGCACCGACCAACGCTACTCAACGCAACGATCCAAGATTTCACGGCCCGCGACCATTCCGTTGACAATCAGATGCTTTTCACATCGCAAACGAACGAACTACATGACAACATTATACTTGCAGACATCTCGTCTGCACAACCCTGAAGTTAAAAACGGTAGAATTGTGAACTATTAAGGAACCTCTTCAACGAGCAAGACAGGCCGCTGGTGTGAGTACTATCCACAACGAAGTGATGAAGTTAGAGGCATCTTATTTGAATGGGACTAGCCTGCAGTCGCGTCAGAACTTTCGGATCAGTCTCTGTGGTAGCCGAAATTTTGTTTCAGTCTGTATGAAAGTTCTTTATCCATTCACATCAGGATGTGTTTTGGTAACATACTAGCTTTGAACAACTAATCATGGCCGTCAACCACTGGTTTATTGTGAATGACGATCCTGAAACGATTGTTAGCCAAACACCGTGTTCCGTAAACTACTGACAAATAGCTCTGGGAAGGGCTTGTTGTTTGCCGTTATGAAACAATAGTCAGACATCATATCACAACTTACGAGCCTGCAAAAATCACAATCAGTTGTTTATCGAACTCGCTAAATCTCTTCACCATCGATTCATGCCAGCCTACCAGTACAAAGATTATCCAGGTTATCGATCGCTTCATTGTGGGTGAATTTGTGACTTTGCCTTATCGTGACGTTTTCAGGTTCCAAACCCTTAGTATAAAGCCAATTGAATGCGGGTGATATCGCATATTTGAACATATTGTCCATACCACAGACTTCCATGTTTTGTCGTGCATAGTTTCTTAATCCCGTTATTAGGCGGTTACCTCCTAATTTTTCCTTTCCGCGTGTGTATATCACTTATCAGCTAAACCCTGACTAGGCCGGTTACGCAATTCAGGCCTACCTCATACTTTCGAGTATGTTCTGGGACCTGTGGAATATTTGCTTGTACTGAGATTGGGGAGCGTATACGTGTTTAACGAGGCGAAACCGCAGAGAGTTGCCAGCCTATTCATCCTATGTAAATCCTGATGAGAAACAGGCTCAGTAGTGTTGTGATAACTCACAGGTGCACGTGAGTTAATATGTTGTAAACACTCCCTTACGGAGGTCGAAAAAAATTGGTTCTCAACCGGCGCATTTTGCTGAGAAGTCTGTACCTCTAGGTTAGTTGACGATAAGCTATAACCGGTGCAGCACCTCTAGAACATGTGACGGCTTTATTCTGTACCCAACCTGGAAGGCCAAGAGGGGACAGTTTTCCGGAGCTCCATCTGTTAGCCTGGATTAGACGCCTGCCAATGTTCTTTACCTCGTCCAATTTAGCCCAATAGGCCATCAACATATGCAAACTATCACTATCACCTTCATTGGTGTCAGTTTAACATCACTTCGTCAACTAGCGGTTCATGTGTTGTCTATGGTAATCGCTAATAGAGTATTGATATACTCTGTCAAGGAAACCGGACATGATAAGTACTACTTATATGGTGTTCTGTCTGAACATCCAGATGTGTTGATTTCGTCTAGCTGAAGGTCAGTAAACCGCCTATCTTATTAACATCAAATGAAAAATCCAACTGTCTTACTGAGTGTGGATACACTCGAGTATTATTTGCTCATTTGGATAAGCTACAGAACGTGCAGTTAGTTGCGATTAATGTTGAAATTGTAATTTACGTCATATTCCACAGTAAATGGCTGAGTTTTAAATCACTTTTTACGAGTCTTTTACATGCATTTTCGTATATCTTTAAGCTGAACTGTTTCCTACGGATTCGAACCCCGCGAACCGAATACGAGTCAGCTGGAAGATTTGTGATGCATTGAGCATTTGGGCTGCGCACCAACTGTCTTCACGCCCGTCGTGGCTTACCGACAAAGTTGTGGAGCAGTGTGATAGAATGCTGGATTTCAAGCATCGCATTCGTTTCTCCAACCCGTCACTGACACGGTTTCGTGGTGGTCCTTTGATTGCTCACGTGCTTCACCTGGCTCGTACACGAGCCAATCTGGAGCAACGGACTGCATCCGGTGGGCGTTCGCCTCTGGTGCCTCCCTTCATATCCGATCTGGTAGAAAATATAACATTTCGACAACAGCTGGTTGCCTATTTTGCCCATGATTCCACCCTAGCCGCCGTAATGAGTCATTTAAAGATTTTCAACGGGTACGTGCGTACGTGTGAACTTTGTTTGATGATGGTATGATAATCCGATGATTCGATTTCAAGCTGCCTTCTTGAGCCTTTTGCGTTTATTTAGTTTTCACCCTCCACCCATGGGAACAGTTCTTGCACAAGGACAGACCAAACTGTTGACATAATGCTCGATTACTGTTCAGATCGTCATACTGTCTGATAGAAACTTATTCATAGTTTGTACTGTTACTTTACGACCATACAGCCATAAACAGAAGAAAACAGAGTAACCTAGTGATAAGAGACTTCAGAGGAACGAAACAGTTCACGAAAATCCGTACGTATAAACTCAGTTGTTCATCATCATAGTGCCTGTATCCTATAAATAAAACACAGAACTGCAAGCAAAAATGGGTTGACTAACGGCCTTCTCTGTACCCTTCATCCGCTGTCCTTTCAGAGACAGCTCGGACACATACGGAGGAATCCAACTGAATGCTGTTTCCCACAACATTTCCCGCCACACATATGCTAGGACACGAACATGATTTGCGTCAGCTTATCTACTAGTTACCATCTTCATTTGTCTACACTGTTATCATTTATCCACTTTGTACTTCAAACCGCAATCAAAGCGGCATTAATTGGGTGTGCCCGACGTAGCAGGTGAATAATCCGCATCATTGGTATATGACCACCCAATCACTCATGTTCGTACGTCCCACTAGCTTCCCATCATTAGAAATCTTCTTGTTAAACTTTTGGTTGCTCATTCGATGCGTGCGACTGAACGCACACGTTGATTGTTGTTATTTTCGCTTCTGCGGACACTAGTTATGGTACTGTTGAATGTCTACGCGTTTTTCATTAAGTACGTTGGATGCTTGAAAAATCAGCCAATCTAACGTTCGTTCTAAAGCGTTGTTTACGTGTGGTTGGAATCGTACACGAAAGAATGACAAATATGTTACCGCGAATGTTGTGAATAAACTACATTCTACGAAGTAACACAGTGGTTTCATTAATAAACAAGCTTATGAAGAGTTTTCTGTTCGCCCGAAGGATTGACCGTTCCTGTTATTCTTATCACATTTTGTTGGTTTTGTCCGCCTTTGCACTTTAAAAATCTGCTTTTGCTGGGGTGACTGCTATGTCTTCAGTGATGAACTTGTTATTCTCCAGTGAAGTTGTGGTCAATCAAGTTTTTGAATTTGGAGAGTGTATGTTGGTTTCATGTAAAGGACTTGAGAAGTACGGTACCAAACCAGTTGCATGCAAATCGTTGTTTCCTAAATCAGCTTTGATGATTTCGTAACTGTCCCGACTATTTAGACAATACCAAGACTGCTTTACAGTCATTTTGCCCGTCTGTTAAAAGCCGAGATCCTTATACGAGCGATAAGTTATTCTACGGAACCCACTTTGGTTGTTTCTAATAGCCTGTACTACACTCACGTGCACACCGATTATTCGGTGGGCCACGCTGACGTAGGTGGGTTGTGGAAGAATCGTCATAGTCGTGGCTGTATGAGACTTTGGAAATCGCGCATAATAATACAGTAGAACTGTTGCTATGACTACAGTGCCGTCCTACCCCAACTTGAAACGAAAAGTTAGAAAAAGAACTTATGTACATAGAGCACTCTGATTGCCTGGCGGTTATCTGACTGCCTGTGCTTTGTATTGTGTGATTAAAATCTTACCAGATCATTTGAAAGCCTGATGAAGGTTTGACCATGTTTACTGCGCAAGGCGGTAACAGGTAGGCTTTTGAACATACCTTCCCGCTGGGTTGAGGTATTCCACCGAGTGTTGGAATACTCGCACCTCCAACTTGGTTATCTGCCACAATATGATTTTTTAATAAAACTTCTTCCGTTGTGTGCCGGGTCAGACTTTTGCGTCAGAAGCTCAGCACACTATCCTTCCAGCCTACATCTCTTCTTTCTACATCCTTATTTTGTGGAGCTTGGACAACTGATAAACATTGATGCACTATGAACGCATATGTATATGTAACTAAATTATGAGAGAAGCAGTGAGAACAAATAAGTGGAGTTTAGAGACGACGACGACGACTAGACATCGAATATTCAGGTTAAGCTATTGCAGCTAGTTTGGATCATCTGACTGTCAGGTTTAGAAGGTTGTAGTGCCTTCATCCAACTATCGTGTTTGTTTTATTCTTGTATGGTTGTGTGTGTGTGTGTGTGTACTCAAGTTGCGCGGTACATCGTATCGGCTAACAGCGTGTGATCGAAACCTTTTGGCTTGTTTGTCGAACATCTTGTTTCAAGTATTGGTACATTGAACCTGCTCACATTTTAGTAAATGAGTCAGACAAGCATTCACTCCAGTCTGTACCTCGATCTGTTGTACGAAGACCCAATTTGTGGTCTTTTAACTTTCATGTATTTGAACTCCGCAGCCTTTCAGCACAAGAGTCGGCGCTGCATCACATCCAGAGCACCTTCTGCGCTGCCCTACCAATGATCTGCATAGTTCGTATAACCGTCTACTCCAGTTTGCTACATCATTATAAGCTTTTGAGTTATCATCCACACTCACATCACGTGCTTTGTGTTCGTTTTGTTTTTTCTTTTGCTACGACATCACCTGCTTGCTTGAGCATAATGCTCGTTGAACACCGCTCACAGCCGATTGCAGCTTTCACACTCAAGTTGATTTCCCGGTCAATTCTTTGGGAGTAGAAACACAAGACACGTTTACTGTTTTGAAATCTCGTCAGTAGTACGTCATATCTTTGCCACAACTGGTCCGCTCTCTTATCAGACAATCGCTGTGCCGTTGTCGTCGCATCGGTTACTTCTAAATTATCCCGTCTTGACGCTCGGCTGCATTGGCTTGTGGGTGTTGTTCAGTTTGACAGGTCGCTTCGAAAGAAGGCGGCAACCATCTGGTACACTCCGGTCGGTGACCTTGTAACCAGCACTTCTCGGTCAGTTTAAGGTTACGGGGTTCGATGGGTTTGTCGAGCAATCTTTCGACTACTGATATTTAGGGATGATTCACTTTTTATATAAATTGAACTCCGTTCATATTTGTTCGCTGTTAAAGCATTCACGTAGACTTTCCAGCTGTCTTTGTTCTGAAATTTCACTGTTGGTGTGATCGGCGGATCATGTTCGTCCTTCTGGTTAGGGACCTTGTGACTCGCTTGGCCATTTTGAGGAGAGATTTGGAGATATCGCAATCAGTCGGGTTCGGTGGTGTGGGTGTTGCTGAATACCCAAGCTATCTTTGAAATAGCGGTAACTGGTGCTGTGAGACAGTAGAAGCAACAAAATAGTTGCCATAATCTCACTTGTAACTTGGTTTTTTGTGTGCTGGCAAAGTTTAAACACCTGGTTGTCATTTGTTGGAGTTTATACATGTGGATTGGAGGAATTAAGTCTCATTCCCTCTTCTCTAAGCTCCAACCTTGTGGTTCTGTACTTGTGTCATTTGAACTCAGTATGAACCACTTGTGTTAGTAACCTTTCACTTTCATCCATGTCACCGATTGTAAGGAACCAAGCGTAAGCAGAACAATACGTGTTGTAGTTGATGGGCTGGCTTACAAATTTCAATGACGTTTTGGACTCTGATAGAAATACTGCATATCGAGTGACCTCCAGCGCCTTTGATTTCACTTTTTAACTCCCAAGGGTCTAGTGTGCAAATGTTCTCACATAATATCGAATTATTGAAAAACCACGGAACAGTCGATACAGATGAAATCGCTTCGGTTTTTCCTAGTTTCTATCCGGAAGTTATTTTGTGGAACCTAATACCGTAATGAGTATGGGCACAGGAGTGCGGTAGTTTTCGGCTGCTGGGGTTTCAGTATGTAGACGACAATGTCGGAAATAGTAGTGAAGTTGTTCGTAGCTGGATTGGATTATGTTGCTTTTGAAAGCAGCAGGAAGTAACCATTCCGAATTCAGATCAAAAGGGCAACTCGCTCTGATATGTAAAAGCAGTCATCCATCAGACTTCAACAACCTATACGCGCTGATGGTGTCACCTCAGTTGATGATAAAACGTTCGCAGCCTGAATAAAAAGTTCAGCGGACATCGGAATACCTAAAAGATGACATTGTCTTGATCCGTGAAAGTCCGGTGACAGCTCCGAGTATCCTCCCACAGGCTGAGTATTCCAGTTTGATGTGACCCATGTAGCTACAGACTACAGGCCATCGTTACAATACCGACACGTGCCCACATCCTCCCATTCGTACTAGTCTAGCGTTGCATTCGGTCGAATGGTCTCTTTTCTTAGGAAACGTGCCACCACGGATTGCATGTTCGGAAAGATTTTTTGTCGCTAAACTAAAGTTAAGCTGATGTTCTCCAGATTACGTCACATGGTACCAATATGCCGTTAGCAGTTGAAAAGCTGAATATATACACCATCATAACAGCCATGAGCCTGACCAAATGGTACTGTGGCTCGGGCTGCCGCTCACCTCAACAGTGACGTGGAATATCCTAGAAGAAGAAACGTTGCTAAAAAGGTTGTACAGCAATAATAATAATGCTAGAAGACTGAGCGGAAGAACTGGAAATAATATGGATGTAGGCAAATCATTGACTGTGGCACATCGCCATCTCGGATAGCGTTTCTAACCAGCGATTTGAGTGATCACGAGGACCCCAGCCAGGCAGGCGACACCTACTCCACTTTGCTCAGTGGAGCAGTCAGGGTCTTCATATTTCGTGACCACGTTGTTGCTTGAATATATGCACAATGCAGCCTGTCGAGCGGTTTTATTCGATCACATAGCTAACCAATCCGTTGTTTAGAGTCTATCTTCGTCCAATTAGCAGTGTGTAAGGAAAAAACCGTTTCCGCAGACCTATTTTTGAGATGGAAAGCGTCCATCAACTATTGAGTCTAACTTAGTTACATCATAGGTTCTGGTACATCTTACACTTGTCATTCCATTGTTTGCATTGAGTTGGGTGTAAGTGTACGGAGACTTCTGTTGTCGTTCCTACCAAACCTAACCATACTGAATTGGCGCTATTGTTGTCAGTCTGCTTTTCTCGAATTATCCTCTCTGCACGCGTTGACGGTTCTTTTTGTCACTCCGTATTGTTCATTGTCGGTTTTATGTGAGTGATATATATCACTTGCTATGTAATGCCCTGTTCGTTTTAATGTGACTTGAGGTCGCCACCGGTGTTGTTTCCTTCCGTTCATACGACCATTCCATAGCATTATTGTATCGCAAAGGTGTACCTTCCTACTTCCATCATGTGGTTTTGTTTCACACTACCTTGTGCTTCAGTCAGGTGGGTTGGCATGAAGTGGGATGACCATTCGTCACGTGGACCATGTGGTGCCTCAAGGTCAAGTAAATAACACCTCGTTAATCTACTTGACGTACGAATGCGGATTACCACTGAAACCTTGATTTATACAGTCAGTCACATTCACCACTACGCGTGACTGACCTTGGAATGCTGTTTGTCTCATGTGACGGATTGTTTAAACACCATATTGAATTCTCGGGCCGAGTAACAGGGGCACCGATCAATGCTGCACGAGGATTATAGGAACGTACACCTTTGTAAATATTGCATTCCTATTAGAATGATCGTCTGAAAATAAAAAGCTAGACAACGCCAGTAACCGCTGTCTGCCACATCTCAACGAGGAAGATCATCTTTGGTCGTATATTGTACTAATTATTCTGTAAAGGTTTGTGCTGCGTACGTATATGATACTCTCCATGCACTTACATCTACCTGTTTGACCGATATCAGCTTGTGTTGGAATGTTCCAGTTGTTTACCTTACCACTGATCATGCACCGTGTGTGCTCGCAACTTGTTAGGTTTTCAGGTTCTCTTTCATTCGTCCTAGTAGAGTTCGGTGCTTTTCATAAATGGGGATTTTTCGTTAACTTTCGTTTCTACCGTATATTTATCTTTTAACTTTCACATTTTATCCTCGATCACAGACGAAAACCGCCGTTAGCCAGTTGCCTCATAATCGAGTTGCACCAAGCGGCGAAGCCTATCTCCTCAGATATCGCAGACGACGAAGAATTCTTCATTCGCTTTCTCTATCGAAATGAAACCGAACCGACAGATACCCGAATCCATTCGGTTTGGCCTGCAGCGTGTGGTCCGTTTTCCGCTGCTATTCATTCTGATTACTTGTGCTCGTTAAAACGACTAGAATCATCACTTGTCAGTACCTACTCCATTGACATGGTTTCTGAGTGTGGTGCGCATACCAAACAGCTGCTTCTTAACGTTAGTGAGGATTGCTACTATCCACAGCTGGGGTTTTTGTTTCTCCTACAATTCGGTTTTTTGATCTACGCTATCAGACGTGTGGGCAACCCGGTCGGTTTTCTATCAACCATTCTGTTTTTATTTCGTTAGAGATTTGATCTTAGATTTTTTTAAGACGTAACTACATATCCTGCCCTTCAGTCCCACCGACCACTTGTTTTTTTGTCCCTCCTTATTGCTCAAGGTATACTTCTGTTTGCGTTTGGTTTTGATAGTGTTTTTCTCGTGTGTTTTATGTGGTATTTTTATACTGTCACAATTTTGTTTTAACCGTTTTTTTTTGGATAGATAAATGCGCATTGTCTTTATATCTGCATGCTCTTTTCTGGAATCAGGTTTGGTTTCGCCAAATCATTTATTGCCCATGTTCACATTCTACTTTTTCGGCACAATAACGAATGATTGTTGCCTCATGTTCGAGGTGACCTCAACTGTAAATTCGTTGCCGTGCCCGGTCTTCCTACGACTCTTTGATCTAACATAGTATTGTCTAGCGCCTCTCATGTACATCCAACCACTTGATGGGTTGACTAATGACAACAGCCAAGTTTCCGTTTAAAAAGTGCTATTAGAAGTCAATCGGGAAGTTGTACATTACTTAGAGCCTAAAAATAATCTTATGGTTTGTTCTGTTTGCTACAGACATTTTTTTGACAACACCTTCGGAACCTACTGTCTACGATGTGGCGAGAATCTGATTCAGTGTACTTAGAAGTATAGCCAGGGAGATGCTAGATTACTTACAGGAAAAAAGTTGCAATCTAGCCAAAGGTAACTTCGTTTCGAATTTGTAAAGCAGTTATAAATACAACCGTGTCTCAACTCCGTCAGGTTTTCTGACGCAATGCTAGCTACCCGCGTCGTCGATTGCTCGATATTTGTTGTCATTTCGATTTCAGTTAAAGGTGTTTCCAAATGTTTTCGATTGAATTTAAGTTTGGTCATGAAAAGGAGACGAATTATGCATTTTTCCTTAAACCATTTTACTAATCTCTCTAGTGCGATGAAGCCGTAGATTACCGTCTTACAAGCGCCAAAGCAACAAACACGGTCTAGACTTGACGTACGTTTAGTCAGTGGACGGATGAATTTGCTGTCGTAGTTCTAAAAAACAATCGGTCCAATATGCTGGTTGTCATTTCGGGTACTCAATTCCGAGAGTCTGTGTGCAACTTCTTTACCTTTCAAACCGTTTGATGTAAGCTGGTTCAGCCTTTCTGTCCACAGTCATTGCCTTTGAAACCCACTTTCTGAACCATCTCGATCAGTATATTCAATTAGCATGTTAGGACTAATTCACCTCGGTCACAGTCGCTGTTCGTCATCATCTGCCGATATTTAGACAGTGACAACTGGATTTTCTATTTCTGCGACTGAACTCCGACCACGTGGGTGGTGTAGAGTGTAGCTACCATCTTGATAGCATCGTAATTCGGGCATACGCCCAGCGACTTACTTACTGGGCATTGTCTACCGAAGTTGTCGCTATGGTAGGCATGCGGGGGGTGGGGGGTAACTGTTGGCGTCTGATTTTCCGTCCCCGATTGTGTGCCAATTATTTTCTGCCTTGAATTTTGGTCATCTTGTCGGGGAGTCACATTTGTCCTGATGTGTGGGTCAAGTCTGTGTTTCGCAATTATCATTTTACGGATGTGGAAGCGATTAGCAGATGGGACAATTATCACTGGCTAATTATTTTAAGGCTGTTCGGACTGTGTTTTGCTTCCCACTGTCTATCTAGTCTCTGTATACATAATCACATATAACCCAGTGTATCTAATGCGAAATTATATTCAAAAGATGCATCGTGTAGGTGCTGTTCCATTATTTTCATTTCAAGTCTATTACAGGGTTAAGTTGCTTTTAACTTATTGGTTTTCTGAATTACTTAAACGTTATATGGTTACGGATGTTTTTGTCCGTCTAACTGGTATAACGATGAAACTAACTGAAGATCACGTTCAAACCAACAAAAGCAACCAATAAGTTCTGCTGCTATGACCACACTTATTGCTATTAAGAAAACTTGGTTCCACCGCGCCTTGACGTAAGCACTTCCATCTGGCAGATATTCCCTTGTGGATGTTTCAAAATGCAACGCTCAAACATTCTCCCCCTCTATATTACTCCTTAGCGCAGGGAATATGTTACCACCCCTTTCCGGAGTGCAATACATCGCTTTCGAGACGTCATCGGGGAGTTAGATTTGTACCGATATCGTGTCCGTTTACTAACAGCGGGTACAGCTTTTTATGTGCTTTAGGCAGGAAATGATTAGGCGATGCGTTCTCTCAGAAGGATATCTCTTCTATGGCACATGCCATCCACCTCTTTAAATAAATTATCTGTACGCTGAACTAGGTAGTCTAACCGCCACTGTGAATCGACCTTTTGCCAAGACCCAAACAAAAAGTCGTGCCTTTCTTTATTCCCTGTCCCTTAACAAATTACTGCCATCAATTATTGAAGTCTGGAACACGAATTACCACTGTTAAGTCCATTAGGAAATCGTGAATAAGCTTGTGATGGTACTGAACAGCAACAGTGACGAACTGACAAATATTGTTCCCTATAACATCCAACCTGGTTGTAACAATGCTGTTATCATGAGTGTTGATGTGGAGCGTTGATTCGGTGCCTTGTGTTCATTCAGATCTGACCACGCTCCTTTCAAATAGGAACACATGAAACAGGATGTGATTCCTTTCATCAGCAGACGTTTTTCACTCACGTGGATGTAAATTTGCCTGCATTGAAATAAACTGTGAAGGGCTTCTAATGCCAACTGCAAAAATTCATTTATTTGTTAATATCATAGTCGCCACGCACCTATTTCGGTAGCATATGTTTTGCTTAGTTTGCAAGTATACATTTGTGTGTGATCAAGTGTAAATGGTAAATTGAGATAACCGTGTAATTAATATACACATCTAGATGTGTATAAGAGACAGATGCAGAGATGATGAGTTAGTGCATGTTTGTACCCGTTTCACTATCCTTGTTCACGTGAAGTCGGACCCTAACGGTGATTGCCCATAAAAAAAGTGATATTATTTTCACACCTTACTTGCATATGTGAACTGCTCAAAAACGCCGTAGTTAAGTTGAGTAGCCGATAAGCGATCAAAGACGTGGTTGTTGTTTAGTGTACATCAATCACACTTGACCTCAGCTTTTCCATTCAGAGAGATTTTAGGCAGCACTAGACTCGAATTTTGCTCTTGTTAAGACCAAGCAGTGATGCATATCCCTGTCGCTGTCTGGATTTGAACTCCGGCCAAAGTTATCGCGACTGTACCGTGCTGACCCATGGACATCATACTATCCTCAACAGAGTGACCATTTCTAAACGCTCATCCATATTTGCTCAACTTTAGTGATTACTCATAGAGGAGACACAGTAACAGCCCAGTGTCAGTTAACTGTCTATGGTTATCCAAGTTTAATTTAGGATTGCCAATTTTGTCGCCGCTAGGCAGTTGCTTCTAAGCGAAAGACTTGGTAACATACATGCGAGATATTGCCCAATTCTAGTGGAAATAGTTAGCGTTAAGTGCGTTTCTATTCTCTATCCTACAATAAGCACCGTTATCACCGGGATACCTTGAGTTGAATATCGCAGTGGACCTTCACCTATATATAGACAGGCTTTAAACAAACTTAGAAATCCGTGGTATATAGTACGTTTTCCCTTTGCACCATCTGAAGATTGTATAACAAGTGGTCAGGAGATGGTATCATAGAAGGAGCAAGATAAACACGTCGCCTACTTGTCAACTCTTCGTTGTTTCTTCATTTACTGTCATGGCTTCACCACCTCCGCCTGATATTCAAACAGCTCATATTGTTTGTTTGTATTTCTACAACTGCGGTCGAGGAACTGCTGATCGACCAACTCTTCAAAATTTGGAGATCTCACATCACTGATCTGGCTCTAATGAGAGCGAAACTCGAGTCTAGTGCTTCTTTTCGAAAGGGGCCGACTGGAAAGTCTATGGGAATGCGACAGCTGCGATCAATTGTGGGTGATGTTCAACTTGAAATTAACCAAATCCCCTACTACTCATCAACAATCAAAATACCACTCAACAAGTTAGTGATTTCAACTTGGAGAGAAGTTCTCACCGCTGGGTTATCGATTGGAGTTAATAGAACAGTTAGTCTCCTCTCGAGGTGATCGAACAACCTGATCATTACTCACAAGTGAGAGTGGTTGAGCGTTCACCTGTGGTGATTCCGTCGTGGTCGGAGTTCTAGTTCCGACCGTGGCAAGGATATGCACTATTGACGAGCCCTAACAAAAGCGGAACTCGAGTCTGGTTCTTCTTTTCGAATGGGCCAACTTAAAATTCTATGGGAGTGCAACAGTTGCGATCATTGTGGATGATATTCCATCTATATTGACTGCGGATATGTTTGGCGAATGTTACAGTCACTTCCGTTTTGCTTTCTAATCCAAAGAAGATGTTTGCTTTTTGTCTGCTAGGTTCTACTAAAGGTTCTTCCCACGACCGCTCTACAGCGTGGTGAGATCGTGACGATCAACATCTTAATTGGTATCAATGACTTTCAGTGCTCATCCACAACATGGCTCGTTGTCAATACTTAGCTTATCATTTTAATGATTAACCATGGAAACTTTTTTTCGGTGTATCTCTTACAGAAAACGCAAATAAATATTGACCTATTTGAGTTGGGAAATAGATCACGCTAGTCCTACTAATCAGGTAAAGCTGGAACAAAGAAAATAATGTTTGTTGTTCCGGGTTTCATTGTGATCGCGTTACTGGTGTTCAAACACCTTGGTCATTGTGTGCCAGTCTTTAGTTCGATTCATTAACTATGCGGAGACTCCGGACAAGGACCCACATGAAAGTGAAGTACGCTTGTGAACCATCGTCCAAATCACTAGTGGTCTAATTATTCTTATATTTCCAGCTTATGCTGGTTATGGCCATAAGGTCTACAAATGATACCAATCTCAGGTAACTGAATCCGAT
This sequence comes from Paragonimus kellicotti, assembly GCA_014220965.1. Taxonomy (NCBI): domain Eukaryota; kingdom Metazoa; phylum Platyhelminthes; class Trematoda; order Plagiorchiida; family Troglotrematidae; genus Paragonimus; species Paragonimus kellicotti. The sequence continues at coordinate 27,383 of LOND01005895.1, forward strand.
AAGCTTCTTTCTTGTTTGAGCTCTTTGGTTGAATGCATTATCTGAAGAATGCTCGCAATTAATGCTGAATCGAAATGCTCGAACGCTATTCTGCCAGAAAATCTATTTTTCAACGGATTGTTTTTCTAACTAACTAATTAATCTGGCAGGCAATCCTCTGCGGATATGATTGTGCCGTAGCACTACATGGTGACATGGTGAAGGTCGTTTGTTGTGACCGGTCTCCTGACTTTATAGGAAAGTCATTCGCATTATAATCCGTTTGCACATCTTTTTGCTAGTATCTGGATGTTTGGCGATTTTATTGATCCTACTCACAAAGTATTATAAATAACAACCCAACATAAAATGCACTTAATTTTGAAGGTAATTAGTATACAGGATGTTATCCAATGACGAAAACCATTATATGTTTGCGACGGTAGGTAGAGTTAACAATCCGGCCTATTTTGAAAACAGTCACCAGGCTCCAGTTCCGCTGTTGTCGACCCCGATCAGTAACTCAAATCTACAGAGTAGGGAATTGAAGTTCGATTCACATGCTTTTTAATCCATAGTGTTACCAATAGGCTACTGACTTCATACTGGTGCGTCCGAAATATCGGAGCTAAACGTTCAGCCACAATAGCTCGTAAGTTGTGTTGACGATTGATTGTCTAGCGCTTGTGGGACGAAACCGACCAGAAAATCAACCTGAGCATGAAACCACTGATCCAACGTGAGTGACCTTCAACTTATGTTTCGCGATACCTCAACAGCAGTCAGTATCACTTAATAGAACTTTATGGATTGTTAAGCTAATTATAAATAAAGTTTATTCAAGTACATGTAACGTTTACGCAATATTTTTTAAGTGCGCCATCATAATGTGATCCCACATATAGCGAGATTGTTTAAATCTCATCTCAACACATATTGCCTTGTGATTCGTTTCGATCGTCTGCGCTAACCGACAGTTCTCTCTATCAGTCTTGTACTTCGCTCGATCCATTCCACCTACTTATTTTTAATACTGCTTTGCGGTTTACTTGCCATTAGTCTTGCAGTAAAAGAGCGACGTTCAACATCCCGAAAGTTTTCCATCCTGTACCTAATCAATGTAAAAAACGAAACGCTTGTTTTGTGTAAGAAAAAATTACATACCAAAACTTGAGGCAGTATGCTGGGCGTCATATCTTACACCGACTTATTCCCTCTACATCTACGTGAACTGTAAAACTAGTTACTAACGTGCATAGTGTTGAAATCCGGCCAACTGAGATAAATATTTCGCCGACCATCTTATGTGTGCCTACACGGATAATCACATGGTTAATTAACCAAACCTAGAATGTACATACGACTCCAAATCGCATGGTTTTGTTCTGTTGAGTTGATGTTGCTGAATCTCACAGTAGTCCGTAAGTACGTTAGTTGTGTGTGTGCCATCTCTGAGTTATTTCGAGATGAATGTTCTCATGGTTACCATAACTAAAAACAGCGAAAGCACTGTAACTGCATCTTGAATATGATTTTAAAAAACCGATCAATACGAGTTGGGAAGACTGACCGTGGGAACCATCGAATTGTCAGCAGCAAGTGTGTTCGTACCTTATCCGCTCTGAATTCCACGTGTGTTAGCCCATAAAAAAAAGTGATATTATTTTCACACCTTACTTGCATATGTGAACTGCCTCAAAAACGCCGTAGTTAAGTTGAGTAGCCGATAAGCGATCAAAGACGTGGTTGTTGTTTAGTGTACATCAATCACACTTGACCTCAGCTTTTCCATTCAGAGAGATTTTAGGCAGCACTAGACTCGAATTTTGCTCTTGTTAAGACCAAGCAGTGATGCATATCCCTGTCGCTGTCTGGATTTGAACTCCGGCCAAAGTTATCGCGACTGTACCGTGCTGACCCATGGACATCATACTATCCTCAACAGAGTGACCATTTCTAAACGCTCATCCATATTTGCTCAACTTTAGTGATTACTCATAGAGGAGACACAGTAACAGCCCAGTGTCAGTTAACTGTCTATGGTTATCCAAGTTTAATTTAGGATCGCCAATTTTGTCGCCGCTAGGCAATTGCTTCTAAGCGAAAGACTTGGTAACATACATGCGAGATATTGCCCAATTCTAGTGGAAATAGTTAGCGTTAAGTGCGTTTCTATTCTCTATCCTACAATAAGCACCGTTATCACCGGGATACCTTGAGTTGAATATCGCAGTGGACCTTCACCTATATATAGACAGGCTTTAAACAAACTTAGAAATCCGTGGTATATAGTACGTTTTCCCTTTGCACCATCTGAAGATTGTATAACAAGTGGTCAGGAGATGGTATCATAGAAGGAGCAAGATAAACACGTCGCCTACTTGTTAACTCTTCGTTGTTTCTTCATTTACTGTCATGGCTTCACCACCTCCGCCTGATATTCAAACAGCTCATATTGTTTGTTTGTATTTCTACAACTGCGGTCGAGGAACTGCTGATCGACCAACTCTTCAAAATTTGGAGATCTCACATGACTAATCTGGCATTACAAACATAGCTAACGTCTCAACCGGAAGATTCGTACAAATAGAGACAGGTGAGCTAGAAGTTATGAGTGTCAACATCGTGTCGTGTCTGTTATGAAAGCCGTAACCAATACACAGCCTCGACAATTTA
>LOND01005896.1:11036-21264 GCA_014220965.1 Paragonimus kellicotti
GGAGAACTCCAGCTGTTGACAGCTGAACGATCAGTGACACTGTAGGAGACAATACCATGTCTGTGCATTACACATCAAACGCGTATCTGTCATGCTATTGCCTTTTTTGATGGAGAAACTGTTGTTACCCTCGTGCACATCTTTTGCCAGGGCATACTTAGAAAATTATTTCCATGTCCGGACGCTTCTTCAGCTCAGGCTATCAACTTACCGAAGGGAGTATGGAGACTGATGTCAAGAAAACTGAGGCGGATGCCAACGCTAAAATGGAAAAGACTCTGCAAATTTAGTTTCACTTTTGCAGGGAGATTTAGTCGGATTGCTCAATCTATTTCTTATTCACGTATGCAGAAGTGTGGCTGTTCCTCACCTACACAATCCCTTGTATTTGAGGACCGTTAATTCAAATTTATTAACCTCAGGGCAAGCACGTGCAGTTGAACAAATTTGTTCTCCCACAAAATACTGACCGTTTGAAACGAATTATGTGGACAGCTGGGGCCGCTTCGATTGTTAGTTGATGCGGTTTTGGTGGCACTGTTTCTAGACCTATAACTAGTAGGTAGCGTACCCTTTCGGACAGAACACTTCAGTAACTGGTACCATGGATTCTTGTATATTCATTCTGTTGTCCTTTCCTGGTGTTTAGCTGTTTACTTTCATATCCTAATTGAGCGTGTGCACTTTACGTTTGTCGTCCATTATTATCGTCGGGATACTTAATGAGTTCAGGATACGCCACCGTTGAACTGTCGCAACATCGATTGCGGGAGTGCTTCTGACGCGATAAACGGAGAGTTTCTGGCTTTACCACATTGCTCTCTAAAACTTCTCATACACTAGTTATACATCTGCTATGCATACCTAGATTTTTATTTGTTTTAATCACTGCGTGGATTTTTATGTTATTTAGTGTGGTTGGGCATAGAAGAAAGTATCAATTGCTCGACTTGTTGGATGCCTTGCTGACTATCGAACATCAGCCACAACTAAGTGCGCAAAAAAAGTTAATTGTGACATTGAGACTGCACGCTTTCTTGTGACGATCGTGTCACACGCTATGTGACTGATGAGAATGGATCCATCTTGTAAAGTGTCTGTTCTGTAAACAATGTTCGGTCGCTAGTCCCTGATTTCTGTGTCCATTTTTCTATCTGAGTGTGATAGTTCGTTTTGTTATTCATTCAGCATTGCGCTCTTGTTGCCGAAGAGAAACTGGCATTCAGATCCACTGCCACCGAAGTTGGGTGGCAAGTCGCAAAGTCTATGACAGCAACCGTTTTTCTTGTGGTTTTCCGTTAACCCTGTAAAATCACTTGGACGGCTGGTACGCATTCAGACCTCATGCATTCTTTCGATGACAGTTTAGATTGGTTTTCAAAGGACACTAAGTCAAATTGATACTGGAGCTGTTGCAAACGGCTCCGTTCTAGCCAACAGCAGTAACCCTCGCTCTATTTGTAAGATGTTCCCTTTTCGCCGCTTCTTTCCTTGCATAACATTTTTTGTTGACTAGTTTGTAGGCTGCACAATGTATAGTGCGGCATTTGGAAACTACATTCGGACGGAATAAAACAAACGCATGGCTACCGGATACGCCCATGTTTGAGGAAAGGAGATTTAAAAGTTTTAAGCACTGAGAATAAGTTTGCAGAGAAAGATTGTGTGCGTGCTTCTTGACTTTAGTGGTCAGTCTCGAGACTGGCGACACCAGACCAGACATTTAGGAAGGTCGCCTGACTGATGATTTTAGGAAATAAGTAGACTGAGGAAGAAAATAATTTGGGGAATAGTAGTTTGTTAATGCTTCTCGAGGATCTGATCGGCATGTCTAACTGGGCTGTTGCCAGTGAGTCTAGTGTGCAATTAAGAGACTGACAACTCTGATGAAAATGGTTTCCAGATCTTTTCCCCATGAAATTTCAGGAAGGGGAAAAGTTCCCAGTTAACTTTACTGCCTGAGGCGGGAGCGTAGTTGGAGAACTTTACAATTTGCAAGACCAAGTAGGTGACCGTTTGCCGAATAACACGCGTACAAATAATCATCTCCGGAAGGCCACCACCCTCGCTTGAGCATACACAATTCAGTGCCACCAATACACGGGATTGCGAGGTGACGAAGATTCAAGAAGGTTATTGCTGAACAGTATAAGTAATAAGGATCCGAGGATAGAACCTTCGGGAACTCGACGTAACAACGCAGATGTTGGTGCCTGTGCCATATGCACGAACACAATCAACGGTAAGACTGGTAATCTTTTATCCGAGATATTAAGGTAAGAGGGAAGATGAAAAGAGAAAGCTTAGAAATGAGGATAGAATAAAGAACTTCGTCAAAGTACGTTATATCAACTTTGAAACTGTAGTTAATTGAGTCAGCCTAAAACTAACAGGACCATTGTGATCTCCGCCTTTGTGGATAGGTTAAATGACCACAAGCTTCCAGTCAGACGGGAGCTGGCTTGATTGTATAGTCCGACAAGAAAGGGTGCCAGCATTTCCACACAAGCTTTGAAGAAAGGTAGATGAATGTCGTTCATCCCCGAAGATGTGTTGATATGGATTAGTTGGAGCTTCTTAGTGATGGAAGCCAACACAAAAGGTAAGGATATACGTAACCTTTTCCGTATGTCTATACTAGATGTACCAACATCGTTGTGCGGAATGTCTGTTTAGGCGGCGCCGCCAAAGTAAACCGTTCAATCTAGATTCGCTAGGTTTGTTGCAGACCCAAGTACTTCCTGGCTAGTAGATGAACTGCTTATCGAATGAATGAAAACCCGTCACTGGACATTTCATGACGGTAACGGTATCATCGGATTGATTATGCGTTGGTCGAAGCTGGAATGGACTGAGATGAAAATAACACATGGTGAATTGGAACTGCCTGCTGATAAGTTTCTTGGCTGTAAATGGTTGGGTGTAGATAGGAAGTCATGTTACCTGGGTTGTGAGATGAGACAGTCAACGTGATCCGTAGCAGTCGGCTCCAACAGACTAACAGAATTGCTAAAACTACCACAATTGAACAGACAAAACGCACATTGTATATACAATGCAGTTTACGGGAAAAAGGAAAAATGTGCAGTTAAACAGAACGAAATTGTGCATGTGGGATTCAGTGGATGGTCTGTGTATGTGCTGATAAATCCCCTGATCACTTGTTGTTAACCACTTAACATTCACGCCTGTAGTGATGTAGTATATCCGATCCACGTTGTGGTGGATTGAAGATTGCACGTCGCCATGATACTTGTCGAATGGGCCTTTGGAGGATGCTGTGGATCTGGCCGTGTTAACGGTTTTCTGGCAGGATATTGTGGTAACGGGAAGGTCGCACTAAAAAAGAATTGTTCACACAACACAGTCGCTTGTCAAGCCTTGACGAATTACCTTTGATCCAGTCTTGCCGCTGAGTTCTAGCGGACCAATGCTTGAATATTCATACCTTATCAAAAATGACAGTGCTGAAAGTTAGATATGTTCAGCTGCTCGGGTCTCATGGTACAAGGCAATCTCCGCAAACCTAAAATTCGTTTGGTGGCCTGTCTTTGAACTTTTTCAGGTGACCTGGTGTAGGCAGGGTGAACAGGCTTGCACGTTCAGCTCAAAGTAGGACCTTACTAAACCGCAAATAGTCTAGGGAAGTGGACTTGATGGAAGTGACCGAGACTTCTTTCAACTGATTGCTCTGCGCCGTTAGCTGCGCTCGCCAGTATTGCAACGTTGCTGGAAACTATTGTATAACGGTATCTTCGTCATAACAAGGCCGTACCCTGACGCGGTCTGACAGCTTGTAGATGTCAATTGATCTATTGGGCTAAACCGGGTCGTGGAATGGGCATACCGACATAGTTACTTGTGCCGGACAGGCGAACAGATATAGGTCTGACGGATCCAATTCTCTTGATCCTCCAGTTTTGGGATCAAACGTAGACCATCATCTTTTTCCGGAAGAACTTACTAGCTTTAGTGCGCTGCCTTGTGGTATCAGCTTTGGAGCTGCAGGTTTTGGTTGGAGACTAATGATTTTACTCTCTAAACTTGGGTGCTTTGGCATTATCACAGCTGACATGTAACCATGACTAATCAGAACGTCAGTGATGCCGTGTTGAATCGGCCGCCTTGCAGTACAAACCGCGACGCTTCGTGTGCTACCTGCAGCATGGTGGATAAATGAAAACATGCCAGTGCCGACCCATCCTTTGTTTTTACTTTCGACCTCCGTTTCTAATAATTACTCTACAGATCCCACAACAAATATAACTTATGTATATATTAGCTAATATGGATAACCATTGCCCCTGTGAGTCCTATCTCTTTCCATTCAGCCCCCGGTCTCCTTCGTTTTTTGTTTGGGCCCGGTATACGAACTAATATAGGCACTTTCAACGTTTACATTCTGAGAGCCAACAGGTCGCTCTCTCACTGGCGTTAGACTTGTCGATTATCAACGTTTGTTACACCCCTGAGTTTAGAGTCCTTTCGAGACAGGGTATTGCGCAGTCGCTTCGGTAAAGTGACTAGTCGAAGTCAAGGAAGCTCAAGTGATATAAAGCTGCCCTCTCACCCCAAGGCATGCGGAAGAAGACTTCCACATCTTTTCCGGAAAACCAGACGATGCGAATCAAAAGACGATCACTTGCTTACTTTGTATGAGTAACCTTTTTTCGACTGATTGCGGCAGACTCATTGCCTTCAGATAGATGAGCCGGCTCGTTGACGAAGGGAGTTTGTGCAAGTATCTCAGACTTGGCCATCTCGTCCGTACGCAGAAGAGTGGTTTGTAAAAAACTGCGAATTTTGACAGTCTTCTCCGTAGTACTAGTTGCCTACATTTTAACTTGACGACAGATGCAGTGCATGCTAGTTGTGTGTTCACTAATGTCGAACAGTTTGGAGTAGCCTTTTGGACGATTCTTGCCCCGGTTGTTGGCTCGACGAATGAGGTACTTAATTACGTCTTCGTATACGAGTGGTTCAGATATAACACTGGTGCATCATGAGCTTATTGATCTGCTCCAACTCACTGGTGACCTTTTTGAAAAGGGAATCACTACCATCACCGGTACACAAGTGGGTCAGGGAAAGATGGTCTTTTTAAAGTTTCTTTCGATCGGCAGTGAAGATGATGTATCAATCCTGCTGGTGTACTTTGCCCCGGCTTGTTAATGAAGCCACAGGTGAATGGACTTCGAAGAGAGGTGTACAATTGGCTCCACTTAACGAGTGCATTCAAATGAGGTACTTGATTAAATAGTCAGTTTGCTCATTGGCAGTGGCCTGCCTAAAACGTATTGGATGTTGCATCAAAGACTGAGAGGCAGAAAGCATCCTGACGCGATCAAAGCACCTTTAAGTTGGATGTTACTTAGACAGTTTGGGTCTATCGAGAGTCACTTGGCTGCTTCAACTGCATCAGTAGGGTCTACGCATCTGCAGTTGGACTGATCCAAAAACCACGCAATACCGAGTTTTCAAATAAGTAGAAGCCCGAGTATTTTCACCCTCTGGAAGGTCGGTTTACAGTACGTATAACTTAAAGCTCAACGCGGTTAGTAAACGAATACTTCTTTATTCATTTGTTCTGGTGACAATGACAAAAGGCACCAAAAAGGCCGACAGATTGCAGAAAACCGATTGAAATACCGAAAAGGGTGGTTCTGTCCTTTGGAGAGAGTCGAATCAAAGGACTTTGATTCTGTTGAGAGTATAAGGTGGCACTCGTAGGAGACAGCTTTCATCCAGTCACACTATTCGACATGCTGGATATCATGGACGATGGTTTTGTCACTGTAATTTCTGGGATGTGCGTCTTCTTATCCTCTTGTTCGTTTTTTCTGTTTTTATAAGCGTCTTTGATAAGGTTAGGCAGGAGCCTGGATTCGAATTGTGGCATCTTTCGGCAGTGGGACCGTGCATGGAATTTTGGCGGCCGGTGTAGAACTTGCATGGATCTCAAAGTTCCCTTCATTCGTTTCAATCCCGTTCCTTCCGATGATTATGTATGACCAATCGCTTCCTCTTTCCGTTCTCACAGCATGCGAAATGCCATGTTCTCCGGTTGCTGGTTTTCACTCAACTGACCGTTACTGTTTGTGAATCGTTCACCTCGGTAAACACGGCTTTCCTACTTGCCCTCGTAACACAGTCGTCAACCAGTCGATCTGCTCAAATATAAGATATTTCGTCACATGTCACTCTGATTCGACCACATTTTGTCAGTCCGTCTGTCTGTAGGTTGCCTATGCCTGCAGTTATGGTTGTATTTTTCGACATTTGGCAGTCTCCTGCAACTAATTGTTGCACTTTACCCTGCAAACGCAATTAGATTGAGGTCTGTTTCTTGTTACTACTCACGCCGCTTGCATTGATAGTACTCCGTGTCCAACGACTTGGTTTGGTTCTGATATTCCTTATCGTTAGTACTACGTGCACTACTCAACGCTCGCGGGGAAAACGTACATATTGTACAGTTAGAGTGACCTCCTTGATTAATATAAAAAAAAGTTGGAGATCTTTTATTTAACCCTGCGGTACACCTCCAAATGCTGGACTATTCACCATGGACTTGAACACCGTAGGACCTACCGGATAGATAGTCGTTTAGCCACGCCAGTATATTTCCAATGATTCCATAAGACTAGGCTTCAGTAAGAAAAACTAAGTGATTAACCCTGTCAAACATCCACTTCCCGGCTGGATTCGTTTACCTTTGTCCCGGGTTAATCAGTTAGAAACAGAGTGGTGCATGAGTGGTGTGGTCAAAACCCACGTTTTCCGGGGGGCAAAGAACTTGTACACCTGCGGTTGGTACTGAATATCATCTGGTATTCTTTCCAAGACTTTTGGTGTAGACGAGGAGAGCGCAATGAGACAATATTTTACCCCATTATTGGTGTCTCCGTTTTGTTGAGTAAACTTCACATGCAATGCTTTCATTCCGTAGGGACCATACTCTCTGTTGACGAGTAATTGAAGAGGTGTGCGGCTGCCAAAAATTCAGCACATCCCATGAGAAATATGAGTGGAATGTTGTCGATACCCGGTGTCCTGTGGACTTTTAGCTGTATGAGCCTCCTAGGTACATCAGCTGGCGACACCCAGTTATTCTCAAAAGGATGCTGAGAGTCCGATATTGGTACACGTGACGGCTGAGGTTGATCATGACCACTGACACATGTTGTCTGCCATTGGTGGCAGTTGTTTCGAATCCTTTATTGTTGGATTCAGTTTAAACTTTTGGAATAGTAATACCTGGTACGCCTAGCTTACGTGTACTGCTTTGGTTTTTTTCTCTCGAGCGACTCGCCAGGTCACCGAAAGCCAATACGGTCGCGCTTAGCAGCCACGTTTTGTTTGTTGCGCGTCGCATTTCAGTGCAGACGGGCTTACACAATACTGTCTAGCCGAACATGGTTCTAAAACTTATGCAGCACAAATTTGCGAGTACCTCGTGTCAACCAGACCTCAACTTTCTTTAGTCAAAGTACCCTATTGCTCCCCGCGAAGCGGTTTTGACTAACGTACAATGAGCGTTTACAAACAGTGTGCGATTAGCTTTCCCTGTTGCTTCACTTAGTGACTTCTTGAGTGCGTACTGGATATCAGGAGAGGTTTCAAGTCAAGTCGTGTTACACATGAAGCCAAATGAAATAGTGAAATAGTCGCTTAGCCTTAGGGTAGGGATTCGGGTGACCCTGACGACCGTAGTTGGCTTGTTAGGCAACGGGCATCCATTTGAGAGGACTATCCACTGTGGCAATATCTGGTTGTGTTTTGGATATACTGGGCTGGTTTCAGGTCCACGGTGGCGTTGACCTGTTTATTAACCTTGGAACTCACGCTGTTCAATAAACTTTGCAGTTTATCTGTAAAAGGTTGAAGTCTACTTTAACGAGTACATGTGTGTATTTCTTGGTTCTTAAGACCTCCAGAGCCTGGATAAGTCGGGCGGTGTTCGTACGTTCTGCAGTTTGGGGACAGTAAGTAACTTCAATCACGAAAGTTATGCTACTGTCGGTTCTGAGGAAGCACCAAAGAGTCAGGTAAGCTTGCAAATGTGGTGTCCAACAAGAGGACAACAGTGAGGTCATTCGTTGATACAGATTGCATTAGACGGGTCCACGAGCCAGATCGTCAACACAAACAAAGATAGGTGTTCTCGTTGAAGTCGCTGCATAGGGAAGCCCGCCAACGGCTTTACAGTTCATCGGGTCTACTGGTTGCGTCCGTTGAATATCTCAATCTGAAAATGCGTTAGCGCTTGGACAGTTGTTCATTTCGCACTGTCTAGACTATACTTGAACCTCCGGGATGTTTTTGGTCAACAGTGATAATATTCGTTTTGATAACGCAATGTAATTTTGCGATCACTTCAGCACGTGTCGACTTTGGGGAAGCGCGCGTAGTCGATGGTTGATTGGTATCTTGCGGTCAGAAGACGCCTCAAGTATGAATCTAATTTTCAAAAGCCTTCGATTGACAATTTAATTTGGGCCCTGTTTTCCCCACAGAAATTCACGCAACGTGTCAGTAGTATATCCTTGATGTTTTCTACCAGACGATGAGCCTGCCTGCCTGGACGTTTAATTTTTGTTAGAAGACGCGTGACCATTTAATGCATTTTCTGTCAAAACATTCATTCATTTCGTTTGACAAAACTGCATATGCCGTGCTAAACACCCAAACACCTGAAATGAACGGTTACGTGTTGAAGTAACGTTTGAATTGGGTAAACTTTTTAAATATACATAATATGCGGTAAATATTGACTGCACCAAGCTAGTGATGCATACCTACTGTACTCTCTCTATTTCAACCAATGTAGCGTCCTAATAGTTAAAGCGTTAAAACAGACAGACTTCTGTCCGAAATCGGTGCGCTCAACCTCATGTGTAATCGAACCTAAGTCGTGCACTGATCACCGGACTGTATCTTTCGGCCTAACCCGTCCCACGCAAGTAGCGTGCCGTGGCGGGTGGACAGAGCTGATACGATTAATTGTGTACGAACCGACACCACCTGTAAAACGGGACTGTTGCGTTCAGTTGTCGGCAGAATCTGTCCTATAAAACCCCGGCGTATCTCTACGAATGTGGTATTGCCATCGCCTCAGCCGATCCATCTTGACATTAGTATTCAAATAGACAATCTTCAAACGTCGGTTGAGCAAGTTTTGTTGCCCTGTAGGACTAATCCTGCAACTGCATCACACACCACTGTTAGCAAAAGGCAAATTCTATGGGTGCCGCAGATAAAGTAAGTTGGCAAATGTCCATCCGCTCCATGGCTGTACGATTTGTGATTTCATCAGTCATTCCACTTGGACTGCCTCATAGTTCGTACTAGCTCCGTAGTGCGCGATCGCGCCAATTTTGCAGGATGACTTCGTCCGATCGTAATTTTTCGGACATTGTTCTGATCATAGCTGAGCCTCCATGTTTAGCGTGGTTGGGGATAATTCCTCTGGACCGGATGCCTCATACCTGTTTATTAATCTTTTCTAACGAGAGAATATTGGTTGACTTGAAAACATCTGCAGTCTTAGAAACACAAGATTTTGGAAGGCGTAGATAATAACGCCGGTGTTTAGTTGAACCGTTGCTTGAGGTACTCAGTGTGGCCTGTGAAGTATTGTTGAACCTCATAACTATGCTTGTTTTTTGTATCATATCTCGTTACATTTGGCTTCGATAAAATAACAAAGCTTCCGTGGGGTTCTTGTTTGCTTCACTTCCTTCTTTCTCGGTGGCAATTTGTTTCGTTCAGTCTTGTGTTCTCTTTTAGCCACTTTTTGAGTGTCGCACGTGCGTGTGTGTGGAATGATGCCCGCTTCCGGACAGGATATCCTCGGGAGCGTCAAGACGTTGGAGATATTTAGGAGAACTCCAGCTGTTGACAGCTGAACGATCAGTGACACTGTAGGAGACAATACCATGTCTGTGCATTACACATCAAACGCGTATCTGTCATGCTATTGCCTTTTTTGATGGAGAAACTGTTGTTACCCTCGTGCACATCTTTTGCCAGGGCATACTTAGAAAATTATTTCCATGTCCGGACGCTTCTTCAGCTCAGGCTATCAACTTACCGAAGGGAGTATGGAGACTGATGTCAAGAAAACTGAGGCGGATGCCAACGCTAAAATGGAAAAGACTCTGCAAATTTAGTTTCTCTTTTGCAGGGAGATTTAGTCGGATTGCTCAATCTATTTCTTATTCACGTA
>LOND01005898.1:0-14164 GCA_014220965.1 Paragonimus kellicotti
CTAGCTGACCCAAATTGATTAGTACAACTGTTAGAGTGAGGTCTCACACATCTTCGGCACTCCAACGCGACGATTTTCATTTCACTGTCTTCCATTGCACCAGTGCAACCCGCTTAGATTGAACTGCTCTAGAGACAATAAACCACACCGATAAAAGCTATTGCGATCTGTTATCATGAAAGAGAACAGTGAGGTCGAATTTAATAAAAGTGTTATCCAGATATCCTTGCAGAAGTGAGCCTCATAGACACCAGTTGTAATAGGACAATTTACGGAGGGCTTTCATTTAGTTGTTTACCATTCTATAAACCAGAGACAACCAGGCCGTTTTCAACCATCATTTGTTCATATTAAGCAAAAATAGCCATATATACATTCAGGCTGATTTCGTTTGCATACAATGGTTATCTACTTACAGGTAACATGAGTGCAGAGTTTGGGCGCACTGCAAACACTAGCATAATCTATTCTCAGTATCACGACTTTCAAGCCTCTCACTTCTGTGAATCAGAGTGAAGCCATTCGACAGATTATGTTATTATCTGTTTCGTGCGGTTACTGCCCCACTATCCTACTATAATTCTCGAAACTGCTTCTTGCTTCTTCCAATTCATAAGTCTGCATTCTGATGTTAGAACATGTGCACGTTCTTCGGTATAATCGAAGTGAAAAATATAAATAGTGTTTCTGTCTCCCGTAGGTTGTAATGTTAATCTCAAGGTTATCTCCAACTTTCGTGTTGAAACGGAAAACATGTGTTGACCTGTTGTATTCCTGTCAATGACGCGCAACTGAAGGTTCTCAGATAGCAATTGATAAACAGTTCTAGCACTCGACCTTGTCGAACGGACTCTGGTTGCGTGTAGTTCATCGTTTTTGTTTCAATACATATACTAGCTCACATCAATAATCGCCTGTGAAACGTCGAACAACTATTGTGATTGTACTACTCCAGGTTAGTTGAGTCACAGAAATCTCGTTAAACCTTGATAAAAGGGTGAAAAGCACCGTTGACATTGTGGTGATGAAACGCGACGGCTAAAGGAAACACTGAAATTAGGGACAGATGCTACAAGCAGAAACGATATCGACAATATACTACATCAAACTGAGGTGTCTTCATTCTGCTAAGGTGACCTCGATTGCTCCCTGGACAGGAATCTTGCAAGGGTAAGAACAGTTTTCGGCTGGCACACATTACTTTAGTTCAGCAGTTCGCATTGTGATCGCATTGCATCGTTTTGTAAAGCGCCCCGGACGTATACCTCGAATTTAATGATGACACGCCAGAAGATAACTCTGGAAGTTTTGAAAAAGTTTGTGAACGCCACGGTTGACGTCAATGTGAATGTTGACAGTCATTTGCTTTTATGTGTGGTTTTTTGCAGAAAGCGATTTTTAGCTGCCGACTGGCTTGATATCAACTGATTTTTCTTGCACTTTCATGTAGCTGCACAAAGAAATCACTTTAAACTAAAACAGCAACATGAAAAGTAACCAAACATTGTTCGTTCCGAAAGGTTAAGTCTGAGCACTAGGACTTCGCTAAACAACTATTGCAAGGTGGCTGCTGTAGAGTTGTGAGAAACTGATGATTACAGCGACGTGTTTTCTTCGCTTATATTGCTTCCCGCAAATGAAAGCTGTTTATAATGTTTTTTCAGATCCAGGTAATTTTATATTTAAAAGATTTTGATCTCTTCATTTGAATTAAAGAATCGTCTGGAAAGCTGTTTTCAATGTGTAGAATTGTCACTTGTTTTCCTCTCCTATTCCTTTGCCGCACTCAGTTCGATTTTAATTCGTCTATTTTCCTGAATGTGAAGCAGGTTGTAATATGTGACCAAACCGTGCAAAACAACAGGGCGAACATCTGTTGACCATCTGAGGGAACCGCCGTGAGGTGGCCGTTTACGCAGATAAGAAGAGCTGCTGTTCGGATCTTCTTCCAACATGAGAAGAATTTAATATTACGTAATCTCAGAAACGTAAAAGATAGTCGCAATAACTATTACGCTGTTGATATTATAGAGTTATTTACGAGAAAATTTATGGTACCACAGCATACTTCAGTGGCATTAGTATACCGTCCTTCGAAATAGTTGGTTCATGTCACCCAACGTAGAGTGAAAGCGTTTTTCAAAAATCCTTCACAAGAAATATTGTAACAACAGTCGCGACACGCACGTCAATCCCACACACGTAAAGTTGTGAGCGTTCAGAATTGTTTACAGGGTCACAATCAAATATTATGCGATAGTGTGTGGAAGATTTTGCAGATCTTGAAGTGATAACAGACAGACTGCTTAAACATAACCTTTGTTTTAACAAAACTGTGGCCTTTCCGAACAGGTTGAATGCCGACAGTTCAATGACAACATTGCAAATAATACACAAGCATTTCGCTCCAAAATGACATAAGATCAACATTGCTTTTAGTTCATACCAACGGCTTCGATGATGTGGTTCATTAATATTGTTACAGTTTAGCACGGATTGAGTAGATTTTAAATTGTATCAATTAATAAGTTTGGAAGAAAGCACCTTAATAACGTCAGTATGAAAAGTAATTTCAAGTAAAACACAAATTACACTCGATCGCTGCTTTCAAGTTCAGGTGGACGTTCGACGCGGCCTTTTTTTAAAATAAAGCACTACAATTGAGTTTCGTCCTTGTTAGAGATCTTTAGTGATGCATATACTGGTCACGGCCATTGTAAGAACTTTGACAAAAGTGGCCGGGTATTCAGTTATCATGATTCAGTCGTGTCTGATTTGAGGTCTTCGGCGCAGTGGTCAACACGGTTGCCTCAAGAAAGCTTATTTGAAGTTATAATTCCAGCTGTGCAAAAGATATACACCAATGACGAACTCTAAAGACAGGAAAACTCCATTCTAAATTTTCTTTCTGAAAGATGCTGGATGGAAAGTCTCTCCGAATGACAGAGCTGCGATCAAATTAACCAAACCCCTGGCTACCCAACAGTATTCTGAAAAATATTCAACAAAATGATTCGAACAAAGCAGTAAGAAAACGGATAATAGTAGATGTTAGTGTTCCGTGTTACCTCTTCATTACCAAATAACAATAACCAGGAATATATGTATGTATATATGACACTATTGGGGTGAGGGGTGAAGAAATAAAATAGCAAAATTAGGTGGAGAACAACAACGCAAAACTATTAGGTCCATGAGAGTCTAAGGCTTACATATAATTTCTTTTGCACACACATAATGATTGTCCATCAAACGCCATACTTTATAACTGATGGCAATATGGTCAGACGGATTATACATACAGTTTAGCTGTATTCAAACAAGAAATGGCCTCCAGAATAATGTGGTTTTGCAAATGTTTATCCTTAACAATTGAGAGTTTTTGCTCGAAAAGCAAAGAAAAAGCAATGCACTATAATCTTACTTTGTTCGGTTAACACTTATCAGTAAGGTCTATCCCTGATATCTGAAGCGCTACCGAGTGACTGTTAATAACAGGACTGAGGCCTCTACCGCTGCATCCGCAGATATTCCAAATGGACGTTTGTCTTTAAAATTCTGGAATATGTTGAGGTAGTTCTGAACGTTCAAGCTTGTATACCTGACAATGTTAGTTTGTATCTGGTGTTATCTTTGAAACTGCGCAATGAAGGATGTATCTGTGAATGGAGTATCGCACAAGAGTATTGTTTGACTGACTGCATATACCCGCCTTGGGAATGAAAACAATGCAATCCGATAATGTAACTTTCTTTACCAACTGTCATGTAGCGCTAACAAAACACGGTTTAAATCGATTATAAAAAACAGTGATATGATCATCTTTTGCAGCGGATAAAAAGTACCTTTAAAAATTAGGTGGGACTAACCAAAAGAAGTGGCTTCTGTTAGTTCGTGTATTTCCAATGACTACAGACCGTAAAAAATCACATATCTTTAGATTCCGTCAGATTAAATTTGTAGCAATTTGGATTAGTACGGTAATTACTTCGGTGATCTCCACAAAGTACCTTCAATCACAATTCAAGCTGTTTTGCGTCTTCGGGAGCATTATGTCGAAGGGCATTCTTCAACGAGCAGAAAGGCAAAGCTAACTAAATTCTGTCAGTTCAGTTTACAGTCCTGTTATTTCTACCTGATGAGTCCAGGTGAACATAACTTCGGATGTAAAAAGATTAGTTGAATGTTCAGACAAATAACACGCGACCACTCGACATACGAAGTAAATGGCTTCGAGAACACACATAGCTGGTAATGAGGACGAGTTTGAGAAGCTTGTGTAGCTCATGTAGGAAGGTGAAACGATTTTGGAAAAGGGTTCGTCTCGAAAACCTTCACACTGTAACAAAAGTACTTAAAGAGATGTGTGAACCAAAAAAATTCAAAATTCGAGGGACGACGGTCTAACGGTTGAAGATAAAGAAAAAAGCAGAATAGTGCGTTCGGTGCAAATGCAGAAAAGTAGCCAATAGATGGTAGAGAAAATTTAAATTACGTCTGCGAAGAGGAGTGATGACTGGAGTGGAAAACACGTTTCACATTGCAGTAACTAACTGCTTCATACATGCAAGGAAACACGGCGCAGCGTAATGATAATTTGTTATAGAACTCGAAGTGGCGTAATGCGATTAAATCGGAAGAAGATAACCTGTCAAACATATTTACAGCTGAGCACGACACTCCACATGACCTGACGTCTTTCATACATCGTGTTGCTCAGACAGCGTCCTCACAGTACTTCACCCGTTATACTGATTACAGCCACAGTTCTCAGGCTGGTACGGTGAATTGATCTATGTTTATTCTGTTCAGCCAAATATTGTTGTCTGAAGATTTTGTTGCTGTACAATCATAAACCTATTCAGCTATTCACCATCCCATAGGTAAACTCTGACCAACTATCCAGAATAGCTTGGTGGCTCGAACCCGGAACTTTACGTATGACCTAACGTTCACAGCATATTGTTTAACGCAGTGACACTGCAAAAATGACTTATTCTAATATCTTTTAAAAAAAGTTACAAACATTGACAAACAACTCACTTGGACGATGAAAAACAGTATGAAAGACAATACCATGAAAAATATTTTCCTCCGCATGTTCTGATTTTTATCGGTCACCATCCGGTTTATCAGCAGTGGACAATTGGAATATCTGTTCGAGGATTTCTTTAGGTATCACGTACAATAATGACATCTTTTGGTTTACAACAAACAATGTTCGAGATGTTCATCATGATTTGAAAGCCTTAAGACGAATGTGAAACTCCGACTGCGACGATCGTTTCTAGAGTAACTTAGTTACAAGAGACAGCGCGTCTATCTGACGAAATATACCGGTTACCATAAAAATGAAGTCCAAATAATTACTAATGTGTCTGATCACGTAATGATATACGGAAAGTAGATGGTCCGATTTTAATGATTATGGTGATTCTATTTTGACTTGCTTGAACCTTTCCACTATGTCATCAAACCCGAGCGACTGTCGGGCGCTGTATTGATTAATACATCACTCTCGTTGAAAATGACCACTATCAACTTCTAATGTTATACATATTAGTTATATCAGTACTGTAATTTAGACATTTTCCTACCAGAAAATCACCCCGTGGTTACCGAGATTACAGTCGAGAGTGTGCATTATTTTCTAAGCTGTTGCACTATCTTTAGAGGCAGAAATCGACCAGCTACTTTTTTAACATGCGTGCGATGTTCAAGAATGAGGGCAGATAGGGTTTTGCAAACAGTTGATCGCAATGTCGTTTCGATTTTGCTGGACCTCAGTGACATCACGTCCGTTTGGAGTTGAACCCACGGCCGGTAAACTGATGTCACAGTGAGCGTCTGGAGAAAAATAGTGGTAATATGAATTAACCTCGAGTACAGTATCAACCTAAGGCATCAGCGGATGCATCTGACACACTGGTTCATAAAATTCTTCTAGAACAAAGCTGTATAAAAACTTACATTCACACCTTCAGCGCCGTTGGATTTCTTATACTGGCACATGACTTCATTCTCCAAATATCACATTAGAATTATTGCGGTTTTGTCCAAATTTGCTTCATCTTTGGCTTAGGAGATATCTTGATTGAATCCTAGTAGGTCGGTGGCTTTTTACAATCACGTGGAAAATAACTGCTGAAAATTGACTACTTTTCAAGCGGAGTTTATTCGGTAACTAGGTGAATTCGAACAAACAAACATGAGAATAAATTTTCTGAAATTTCGTCTAAGTGTAACAGCCATTTGATTCATTGTTCAAAATTACTGTGGGCCATATTTCATTTCGGTCTAGATGGTTAGTTGTCTGCTTAAAATATTCCAAAAATATGTCCCGATTTTCCACCATAACGAAGCGCTCATGTTTTCTGTTCGACACTGTGATCGTAATTTCCGCGTCGTTGGTTGGTAACCGTAAAAAAGTGTTTCCCTTTCCACCGCTATTTTGATTTTTTATATATGCATAACCTTTTGATTATATTAAAGTTTAGTGGAATTTTTCGCTAGATGAAAAGACCCTTTGTTCGCGAATTAACTTACTGATGGCTAAGATCTGTGGAAATTGACATGTAAACTTCACTTAAGCACAATGACGAAGTGCCTATTATGCAACACCATTTTTGGCGTGTGCTAACAGTGTTTGAGAAAAATTTGGCACGTACGTTTAGTCACGCACGACAGTTATTAGTGACCACGATCCCACCAAGTTCTGCCAATAACTCGCTCTGTTCATTTTAGTTTACTATTGGAGGTGTAATGTCCGACAAGCGTCGGTCATTGTTCTGCCATCCAAGGCTGAATATGACGGTTCGGTATAGAGCAAAAGCACAGGTTTTCAGGTTGGACAAGACTGGTTTTCAAGGTCATTACGCTGATCGGTGTCAGTCAAGTTTGATTAGGAGAACATCTCGCTGAGAAATAATTAGATCAAACAAGTTAAGTATGTTTCGTTCGGTAGACGAATGTACAAAATCAGCGGACTTGTTAACGCCAACACTAACAAACAAACCAAAAGAAGTGACAACATATATAATATGAAATCTTCAAGGATAACTTCGGTATGCATTATGAGCTAACGAATGATAAAGCACTGGATCTGAGCGCTCTTAAAGTTCTTCGCATTAAGATCATTCATAAAGTGGAAGTCTAACGGTGATGTCTGTTCATTTTTCATTTCGTTTGCTTAATGTATTTTCAGAACTTTAAATTTGCTGTCCGTAGACGTTCTGTATATGGCTTGAGACGCGAGCCCATCCTTGTGATATCACACAGCACGACAACATTCTGTAGAAAAGATCTAATGAGTGCAAGACTTGTACCTGGTATATAGCCTCCTCCACACATATTATTGCGAGTCCTTGCAGCGAGCACAGCTACTAATTATAAGTAAGTCAGAAGGAAATTTCAGTTTAGCGAGGAACTCAAAAAGCGAAGTTCATGAGTACCTTAATTAACCTTACGGTTAGTGAAAGACTTCTAGTGTCCGGATCTAGACTTTAGATCTGGCATGATCAACTGTCACGCAGTCATGGCGCGGTGCTGACACAGCTTGAGATCTCTAGCTTCGACCATTAACAAGGCTATACAGGAAGAACGTCGAGGTAGTATTGAAACAAGAAGAATTGTGCAGTCCGACTGTTCATTCCAAATAACTTTTATGCTGTAACGTCACATCTAGAGACAGAAAGACAACGTGCAGGGAATTCTAGACATCAAATTTGCATAAAATTTTGAGATTGCTCATTCTTTTCAGCAGCATCATGTCAGGATAGAGTAATGGCAATAAGTGATGGTCTGAATTGGCCCAGGTCCACCTAACACTAAAAAGCCTGAACAAGTTGTACGTCCAAAGTTGGTTAAATTTCGTTAGTGTGTGAGACCGATGATTGTTAAGTTGGACTTCGCTGCTGAAGGTTGAATGAAAAATAAGTTGGTGATCGATACTACCAAGGTTCTTAGTGCACGAAGCCTGCCGGGGTTCCTGCTAATTGTGAGAGACACTGACTATTTATTTCGACATCGAACTCTTTGGCAGTCCCAATCACAGCGGTATATAATTCAACAATCCCACAACAATTTACTTCTTAACCAGATAAGTAGAAAAATGGTTATTTCAACCGCCAGGTTAACGACCTTGTGATATACACTTCAGTTGCATCTTTCGGGGCTAAGACAAAATTTTCCTTTATACCACGTGCCCGGATTACATTCACTGTGGAACAGACATCACATGATCAGTTTCTTCTCTATTTGTTCACATCATGTGAAGTTACTTTGAAGTATATTTTCAGCAGCTGCTTCTAATATGTGAGACAAAGCTTACAATTAGATCACCGGTTGTGTGTACGTCTCTTTTAACCAGGGTGCCTAAGAACCTTAGTATCCAAGTTGTTGATGCCATATCGAGAAGAGTCTGCTTTTGGCTAACTGCTGGACGGTCACAGGTGAACTGCACTGAAGCCACCAAAGTAGTTTGTGTTGAAACTCGCTTGGCGGATATTTTGTGAAGGGATAGGAGAGTGTAAAACGCAAAGGGATAAGCCTGGTCACTCAGGTATTGCCCAAAATTTTGCCATCAGTGAGCCTTCTGCAGAAAATGAACATGTATCACTGGACGGCTCATGGTATTTTTTATTGAATGGTGATTCGGAGTCAATTCCTTTTGAATAAACCCTTAACAATCACCGTACATCTGATCAAGAAATACTCTAAGTTCATTCGCTGAATTTGCTGGACAACCTTAACCATACTATAAAACATTTTAATAAATTTGCTAACTTTGACAAATGTAGTACAGGAAAGGTCAAAATCCTTCTGGAATTCTTAAGACAAGCAGTCCTAATTACGCAGCATTAAACCAGAAGCTTTAAGTACACTGATACGTTGATAGCCGCAGACCATTCTGCAATTTATATCTACATCAATCAAAGTAGGACCATGAAACGACCTTTTTTTGTATCGTAGTCAACAGGATTCTTCTGAACCATAGCTCATTCGGACTAGATTGTTATAAGTGGACCCATATTAATAAGTGCTATCAATCTATGAATCGTCACCTATGTAATAGATCATCTGTTGATCGAAGGAACTTTACACGGTTCTACCGCTAACCCTTTGAACTCACCGAGAAGTGCATTATGGAGTGTAGTTTTATGCAGCGATAACAAAGTACCATAAAAATTGCAGCCTCCACATCTGTTTTCCACAAAAATTATCCATATGATCTTTTTAGCAAACTGACTGGCGTTCAAAAATTTAATCAAGGTCTGATTATTTTCAAGAAGTAACAACTTAATCTGCCCCGTAGGACTGAAATAGGACAAGGACGCTTCACAAATGTTTTGCGCATTACACCGGATAAAGATGGTAGATGGGGAAAGATCTGTCACCCTCGGTCAAACGAAAAAACTAGTTGACGTTGCAACAGGCATATTTTCAGTTACAGTCAAACGGAACAAGCCGTTCAAAGTTCTAAACGTTTAACCCATGTAAACCATGAGACTGATTGAACCCGGTCAGTGGAACACAATCAACTGACTGTTTATTCAGAACCCAATATTATTGTAACCCAATGGCTACAGCTATTAGGGATACATTTTTACAACTGTAGCTCTACAACCCAATTACATTGAATTTTGGGCGTGTCGCTAAAAACTTCGTTGTTCTTATCATTTTTCAGCGTTAGTCAAATACCCAATATTCGTGCCAGTGTAAATGAGATAATTGGCGTTGCCCCGATGGACGAAATGT
This sequence comes from Paragonimus kellicotti, assembly GCA_014220965.1. Lineage (NCBI taxonomy): Eukaryota > Metazoa > Platyhelminthes > Trematoda > Plagiorchiida > Troglotrematidae > Paragonimus > Paragonimus kellicotti. Next base: position 9,757 of record LOND01005898.1, read on the forward strand.
ACCCAGTATATCATTAGTGTTCCAAACTGAGGGTGTAAGCTGAACAATTTGGCAACCACTTGAAGACAATGCTTACCCAACAAACGGAGCGCAGAAAACTCATACAACAGCTGTTGTTCACAATCACAATCGGGATACTATTTTTATGTTGCTCAGTAACATTGCCTTACAACAGAACACATAGTCAAGGAAGAAAATGTGTCCACATCAACAAGAATCACAACCATACTAATCGGTGACGGTCACAAACGTTTGTTTTATTATCTAAGTGAACGAACCAACCAGGTCTTGTCAACGTTTTACAGAAGGAATAAAATTTGTTGCTATGTTTAAAACCTAAGTTCATGTTAAGTAAACAACGACTCACCTTGCTAACCTGAGTGGAGATGTGCGACAGTTTGTAAACATTTTGAGTAATTCCTGTTCCAGTTTACCATTTTACTGCCAATCACTACTGCTAGTAACAACCAAAACCACGATGCTGCAGAAAGATGAAAAATTTATGTTTCAGTCTATAAACTGACTTTGTATGATCTTATCAACAAATTTTAAAAGCCCGACTAGAAATCGAATGATCACGATAAACAATAAGATTAGTGACGGTTGTTTGTTTGTGATCGTTACACCCAGAGCTTCAGTGTATGGCCCGTGTACTAAATACAAAACACCTGTTTGTCCGGTGTGCTATGTAAACAGGAAGGTGCTGGTCTGTTTTGCGATTAGAATTTAGTAAACCAAGGTAGGCTGAGCAGTACGTATCTCTCCGTATTTGCATTGCCGTACATGTGTGTGAACTCTGTTGGAACCAGTCCGTCTGATTTCCAGAAAGGATGATTTGGAAAGAGAAGGAAATAGCCCTTTTACGCCTAAAAATAAAACAGTCATCTTTTTATACTTTATAAATGATATCAAACATCCACCGGAGGAATTAACTGTGTCGGTGTGAATGATTTATTCGAAAATTCCTATTATGAGCGAAGGGCTTGCCAAACTGCTGATTAATCGTGTAGAAGCTGCTCTCTCCAAAATATAGTAAGCAGCACAGGCGTACTGATTACAACTCATATTGTCACTTCCGTTGTCATCAAGGAGGGGAAACCACGTGTCTCTGTTACATGTCACTTGACGTGCATATCTTTTTGTTTCTTGGAACGATGTATTCAATAGCCTAAACGATAAATGATCATGTTTTCTGTTCGACACTGTGATCGTAATTTCCGCGTCGTTGGTTGGTAAACCGTGAAAACAATGTTCCCTTTCCACCGCTATTTTAATTTTTTATATATGCATAACATTTTGATTATATTAAAGTTTAGTGGAACTTTCGCTAGTAAAAAGAACCTTTATTCGCGAATTAACTTACATGGCTAAACATAGATCTGGAAATTGGTAATGTAAACTCAACTTAAGCACAGGTGACAAAGTGCCTATTGTGCAACACTTCATTTTTGGCGTGTGCTAACAGTGTTTGAGAAAAATTTGGCACGTACGTTTAGTCACGCACGACAGTTATTAGTGACCACGATCCCACCAAGTTCTGCCAATAACTCACCCTGTTCATCTTAGTTTACTACGGGAGGTGTAATGTCCGACAAGCATCGGTCGTTGTTCTGCCATACAATGCTGAATACGACGTTTCGGTATAAAGCCAAACCACAAGTTTTCAGGTTGGGCAAGACTGGTTTTCAAGTTCATCACGCTGAACGGTGTCAGTCAAGTTTGATTAGGAAAACATCTCGCTGAGAAATAATTAGATCAAACAAGTTAAGTATGTTTCGTTCGGTAGACGAATGTACAAAATCAGCGGACTTGTTAAAAACCTAATAACAAACCAAAGGTATAGCAAAAATATATTAATATAAATCTTCAAGAAGTTGAAACCTCCATCTGGTCTTGTTGTAAATTAGTTCAAAGATGAGAAGCTATAGTTCAGTTTCACTTCACAGCCTAGTGTAAGTTTTCAGACTCAAATTTGCTGCGTGGAGTTTAAATGGCTTGAACCTATCCATCTTGGATCAGACCAGCACACCGTCGAAATATCGTTAAATAAGATAAATTGACTGCAAACTTGTCTAAGACCTCTCCAACATTTGTCTTGCAGTCAGCTACTACATTATAGAATTCAGAAGAATTTCAGTTTCATCGACGAACAAAGGAGTATATTCAATTAGTGTAAACTGACGCTCTCTAACATTGATTGGCATGGAAACTTACCTATCAGTTACACGGAATTTTTGACTGAACGACTGAGAACGTCGGTCTAGATGGTTAGTTGTCTGCTTAAAATATTCCAAAAATATGTCCCGATTTTCCACCATAACGAAGCGCTCATGTTTTCTGTTCGACACTGTGATCGTAATTTCCGCGTCGTTGGTTGGTAAACCGTGAAAACAATGTTCCCTTTCCACCGCTATTTTGAATTTTTTATATATGCATAACCTTTTGATTATATTAAAGTTTAGTGGAACTTTCGCTAGTAAAAAGAACCTTTGTTCGCGAATTAACTTACATGGCTAAACATAGATCTGGAAATTGGTAATGTAAACTCAACTTAAGCACAGGTGACAAAGTGCCTATTGTGCAACACTTCATTTTTGGCGTGTGCTAACAGTGTTTGAGAAAAATTTGGCACGTACGTTTAGTCACGCACGACAGTTATTAGTGACCACGATCCCACCAAGTTCTGCCAATAACTCGCTCCTGTTCATTTTAGTTTACTATTGGAGGTGTAATGTCCGACAAGCATCGGTCATTGTTCTGCCATACAATGCTGAATACGACGTTTCGGTATAAAGCCAAACCACAAGTTTTCAGGTTGGGCAAGACTGGTTTTCAAGGTTCATCACGCTGAACGGTGTCAGTCAAGTTTGATTAGGAAAACATCTCGCTGAGAAATGAATTAGATCAAACAAGTTAAGTATGTTTCGTTCGGTAGACGAATGTACAAAATCAGCGGACTTGTTAACCACATAATAACAAATCAAAGGAATAGCAAAAATATATTAATATGAATCTTCAGGATACTGAACATCAACAAGCTCAACCATATAAAGCATGGCTACGCTTTTAAAACCTTCATCTCGTCTTGTTGTAAATTAGTTCAAAGATGAGAAGCTATAGTTCATTTTCATTTCGTTGCTTAATGTAATTTTCAGACTCAAATTTGCTGCGTAGACGTTTAATGGCTTGAACCTATCCATCTTGGATCAGACCAGCACACCGTCGAAATATCGTTAAATAAGATAAATTGACTGCAAACTTGTCTAAGACCTCTCCAACATTTGTCTTGCAGTCAGCTACTACATTATATAAGTCAGAAGAATTTCAGTTTCAGCGAGGAACAAAAGAGTATGTCCAATTAGTGTAAACTTATACTATCAGACTTTGATTGGCATGGAAACTTACTCATCATTTACACGGAATTTTCGACTTAAACGGCTGAGAACGTCGGTTATGTAACACGAAAAATTTGTCAGTCCGGTCTCATCCAAATAACTTTTTCTGCTACTCACAAACAAGAAAGAAACTGTGCATGGATTGTAGCATCAAAAATGTGTACAAAGGAATTTTAAAATCTCCCATTTCAAGCTCTTCTGGTATAGCTAATGCATAAGTGGTGGTCTGAAATGGGCCAGGTCCACCTACACTAAAAAGCCTGAACAAGTTGTACGTCAGTGGGTAAATTTAGCTAATGTGTGTGAGACCTGAACTGAGTTAATAATGTTGACTTCGCTGCTGAAGGTGATGAAAATAGTGGTGATTACTACCAAGGTCTTAGTGCAAGGGCCTGCCGGGTTCCTGCTAATTGTAGAGACACTGACTATTTTTCGCATCGAACTTTGGCAGTCCCAATCACAGCGGTATAAATTCACAATCCCACAACAATTACTTTTAACCAGATAAGTAGAAAAATGGTTATTTCAACCGCCAGGTTAACGACCTTGTGATATACACTTCAGTTGCATCTTTCGGGGCTAAGACAAAATTTTCCTTTATACCACGTGCCGGATTACATTCACTGTGGAACAGACATCACATGATCAGTTTCTTCTCTATTTGTTCACATCATGTGAAGTTACTTTGAAGTATATCCGCCAAGCGAGTTTCAACACAAACTACTTTGGTGGCTTCAGTGCAGTTCACCTGTGACCGTCCAGCAGTTAGCCAAAAGCAGACTCTTCTCGATATGGCATCAACAACTTGGATACTAAGGTTCTTAGGCACCCTGGTTAAAAGAGACGTACACACAACCGGTGATCCTAATTGTAAGCTTTGTCTCACATATTAGAAGCAGCTGCTACAAATATAATCCTAAGTAACTTTACGTGATGTGAACAAATAGAGAAGAAACTGATCATGTGATGTCTGTTCCACAGTAGAAACAGATTACTGAATGCAAACTGTTGCT
>LOND01005898.1:21721-32033 GCA_014220965.1 Paragonimus kellicotti
TGGAATTATTTACCAATGATTCTGTTGAATAGTTCCTAGGTTAAAACCTTTGCACGCTAAGGAATATTTCTGATGAATCTGATGCACCTCATAATGGATAAGGTTACGTTTCCGGCCGTTGATAACCATGGTTACCACAACTTTGATTAACCTCGCCACTGAAATGGTGACGTTCCTAGCGGCATTAGTATAAGTGTGTACTCTCTGTGAGGAGTTTTTACGATTCTTCTCAAATTTGATTTTGCGCGGGTTGACACAACATTTCAACAGTAACATCCACCATTCATTCTCATTTCCTATCATGAAGTTTTTCGTTCGGATTTGACTGGTAAGACGTGAGGTGAGCATGGCAAGTTATACATTGAAACATATGCAGGTTTTATTTAACACTAATTAATTTTCGAAAAATGGATTGTTATTAACTATTGCAAACACAAGAGTGTGCAGTTTTGTTATCAGGACTGATTCTCCAAGCATGAAGCGTTCTGTATCCTATTGTGAATCCCCAAGTAACTGAGCAAAAAGGGTTTAGGCTGGCGATCATTAACACGCTTTGACTAGGAAATGAGATGTATTTATTCCCTGTGGAAGATGCTCTACTGAGAGTTCACAAAATTCCTGTGAACAATAAACCTTCTACTGTATCAGTGATTGTAAGAAACAATCATTCATTAAGATACTGTAAAATCTTTCCAAGCATTTGAAAGAAATTCTCAAGTGCTTATTGTTTCAGAATATATCTGCCATTCAAATCTCTTAAAAGTTTTACAAACAGTAACGAAAACCCCAAAAACCACCCCAGTACCTAAGATTTGTAAGAAATGCATACAACAAAGCCAAAAGTGTGTATTCATTGGGTTCCGCAAGATCAAATAATTATTGCAGTATTACTGGAATACAGAGTTAGATTGAGTTGATCATAATACAGTTCGCATCAGTTAAAGAGCTGGGATTTCCTTCTTTGCTGGTCGAGTGCCCGTCAGTCGACTAATGAACAATTCTGGACCACGTTTTTCCCAAGAAATGTAGCGTGACGGATCATCATCATGCTCATCCAAATCCAACCAGTCCGGATAACGTGCTGCATAAGGTAATCGTCGTTGCCATAGGCGAGCTTCCGTCAAAACCATAGGTCCATTCTGGAAAGTAGCTAACGTTATACTTATAAGGATAAACGCCAACGTATTAAACATAATTGACACAAAACGTTTTGTTCGACCTGCAAACAAAAAAAAAGCAAAATTAAGATATTACTCCACAAATGTATTACCGGGACACCTTAGAAACTATCAGTTTGTCGCAGGTTGAACAGGTGGACTTGAAACATATGGCAGTGCATGCGAATATATTTTGGAGAGGAGTGCAGAATAAAAAAACAGAAAAATTCAAGTTAACTATCTCAAATGGTAGTGACAAAACATGCCAACAAATACCAGTGAAGGACTTTTAATCTAAAACATTTGGAGAGCTTATGGAAAAGGATAAATCAGTCCTCATTTTATCAATTGAGCTGTCGGTCTTAATCAGACAGTCAGTATGTTGATACAAAGTAAATGGATGCATTATTGAGTAGCGCTGTGAGAACTGTTTAGCAAAACTAATCTTCTTAACGTTATTGCTTTGCAACCTAATACATAGGATTAATAGCTAAACAAATAGGTTAAACAACTTCGAATTGAAACAAAGTTTGGTTCTGATTACAATACAGCGTATGGCAGTGATGTGTGACCACATTGAAGATGCAAGTGCCACAAAAAGAATAGTCAAAGGCTCGCGGCACATTTTGTGCAAAACTTGCTTAGTAGCGAAATACAAATTCTGTGGCGTATTATAATTTGGAAAATCTCAGAGTTTCTTACAACCATGGGAAATGTTCTTTTACCTGAATTGTACTGTGCCACAACATCTCTGTTGAACGGTTTAAAATGAAATAGCTATTCACTCATGCGTATTCAAGCATAAAATTAAATAACGTTGAAGTATATCAATGGAAATAAGTTGAAGCTTTCCTTACAGTTTGTCGAGAAGACTAAATTCTGCATAAGCTGGTTTCAAGTAAGCTCAGAACCGGTGACGATCATATATTTCTATGTTCTGTTGATATATCTTGGCTTGTGTTCAGAAAATAAGACTATTTGTGAACCACATTCAAGGAGATAGAAACCAGAGGGTTAGGTTTGAAGATAGATTTTGTGATTGACGTATTACTCGTGAGTACCGTGGCTCATTTGCTAATCAGGAAGTGACCAATTTGCAGAAATATTTAGCTCCCGCTAGACCACTGACGGTGGTAGGAATAACTTGCCAAACGCGGCAAACACTCTGCCGCTGAGCCTGAAATTGACAACGTTGTATCCCTAATCATTTTGATCTAGCTTTATCATGCAGTTTGAATGAAAAGCAATCTAACATCAAATAAGTAAGTTGTCAAGCTCGTTCAAACTAGAAAAACGCGCAAATGATATTATCTTAATGTGATTACGATGCCACACGTAAGACATTTCACTAATGATTATTTGCACAGTGTTGGAGAGGATCTGTTCCTAACATGAACATTCTCAATTGGGGTCATATACAGACTCTTCCCATCCGATGAGAATAACCAGCAACACAACCAATAACTGACACTTACCTAAGATTTATTAGCGATGACAATTTAACTTATGAACTTTATGGGCGTATTTTGACACTAAAAAGTAGCAACGTACAAGTAGAAGTTGACAACATTCAACTGTCAAAATGTCACCTTCCTTTATTATATGCCATATTGACTCTCAAGCCAACGAGAGATTAGTTTCTTACGCTGAAAGAATGTCATCATTAGAATATCATTCATAACATCGGTATTTGATAAAAGCAATTTGGAATTGATCTGGTTATTCTGCTGGTTGGCGTCAGCATCCATTTTTGATATTACAATTATGAAGCTTGACTGTGAAGTTACTTGACAAAAACTGAAAATCTGCGACAGTTTTTCCAAGTTGACTCACAAAAAGTTCTGAAAAAGACTAGAGTTAAAAGTATCCGGTCACTTGTTAACACAATTTGTGCTCGTTATTCGCGACTAGTTAAATTCTGAGCACTAAGACTGTAGAGAATAAGAGTTAGCACAACATAGCAATAAACAGTAAGCTAGACGGTTAAAGAATATGTTAGTAAACAACTTTTAGGTTCATTACTTACAGATATCTTCGCTTTAAAGAAATTAGGTTTATGGTTTGTGAGTAAATACTGCTTATGCATTTCCTTATTGTAAAACCACTCTAATCATAGAATGTGTATACAAATGTTTTTCTACTTTTGACTCACCGTTGAGGTGCTCACTGTTCTCAGTAGGAAGCGTTGAGATCATATTTGTAGAGAATATCAACCAATCACGTATTCATAAACTTAAATAACTTATGATTGGCGGTTTGATATTAATAGAATTAATACCAAACAAAATGCTAATTGAACCAAACGACGAGCAAGAATCATAAAACAGTACTTTAGGGGCGGTTCATGCGTTCAAGAAATAAGTAGTAACGCGAAATAGAGAAAGATATTTTGAAGTGGTTTCAGATTCATCCGAACAAATATCCATTTAACGATATTTACTTGTCAAACCCCTCTGTGGGTGTTGTTTTCCATATTTAGTTCATATATGGTTTAAATGACTGTTACAATTTAAAGAATTTCGAGCAGATTATAAGTAAGGTATGAGTCCATGTTTGTAAGCTCGCGAATGAACGTGGAAATGTTTGGTTGTGTGTTCCTATCGCGTGATGGCAGCAGAATAATGTGTGCCTGCTAATACATGAATACATTTTAGAAGATAATATATGGCCTATCTGAAATGCAAAGGAAGAGCTTATGTGAGTCCGTGTCATCATCAAACGCCTCAATATGCGGGAGCACAGTCTGACGCCGAATTACATTTTGTGATATGTAGTAGGTCGTTTCTAACGCAGACAAGTTAAGTGCAAACTTCATCCGCTACTGTGTTTATTTCGCATTAGAAAGGTTTTAACTCCACCACTCAAAGGAAGCTTGAATACAAACATTGTATAAGTGTCTTATGTTCTAAGCCAAACAACTCATGCATTATTTTTAGGGATTTGTCGTCAATTTTTCAAAACTTGTTTACTACGTCTGTTAGGGAGACCAAACGTGTAGTGGCATTAGATTCTCTCCTGATGTCAGCAACAGTTGTGGATGTATATGTGCATAACAACGATTCTTATACAGCTGTCATCACAGAACTTCATTTCTGTTTGGTCGGTTTTAGACGTTTCCAGCAAGTACTGAATTATTTAGGAGCCCATTTCCAGAGTGTTTAGAAGTGCTACGTTTGACATTGAAAGAAAAGCATCTGGAGGTCATTTTACGCAAGTGTTCTCCAACGGCTTTTGCATCGTTTGTGCCAGGCTACATAGTCGTATAACGTCAAAGTCTGTAGAACTTGTTTAAACATAGTGACAGTCAAATCAATAACGTCCCAATTCGACAAGCGGAGGAAAATCCTTTCATTATTTTTATGTAGTTAGTACGGGCAAAGTAAAAAGAACATTGTGCTTTTTATCACGTCGGATTTTACTCTGCACTGTTGTTCCAACTATCGGAAATTGAAATACAATTTCGCCGCTCATGCTGGACATCATGATTCGCACACCAACCTGAAGAGCGCTTAAACAGAGTAAACATTCTAAAAGTCATCCAGTCAGTGCTCTCAGTAGTAATTGAGGGCTCAAGTCATTTTGCGCCAAAGCTTGACATTCCCAAGGCGGGAGTTTTTAGCTGATGTTCCTAAATGAACTAAAAATGCCGCACTAGAACTTGCTGTAATTATTCGCGGCTGTAAAGCAGAAGCACGGTCACCCACTCTCCAACACAGATTATCACATTTTCCCAACCGTCGATTCCACCAACCTGTTCTAATCGTAGGTTCAGAACTTGAGCTCTCAAAACTTACTGACTAGAGTTAGCCAGACATCACACCCAGCTGTCAGCTTATTTTGAACTTTGAATGCAGTGTGACTAGTACTCAGATTTGCTGTGTTGTGTAGGATCTGTTAAGATCCCTGGTTATTCGCGCTGTGTCACAGTAACTGTGACTCTCTTGATTCGTGCAGAATAGGAGGGGATACTGAAGGTTTACCCGGATCAACCTGGTTCAGTGCATAATAAATTAATAATCAACAAAAGTGTGCAAGTTGCGATCAACTGAGATCTGTGCAGGCAAATCACCCGTTAGTTAATGTCACCTCACAAACAACTTAAGTAAGCAGTGTAAATGCAAACGAATCGTAGTTTGTCGTACCAACAAGGTGATGACGTTGTGCAGTTAACACTGCATATGCTCAAGTTCTGGGGCTACTAGGGTGTCTTGATGGATAACGTGTTGACGCCCCGTCTGAAGATCGGGACCCCAGTGCATAGACAACTATTTTGTGCCCCTCACTACTCATAAAATCAGCAGTAGTCAAACATTCTTTCTCACTGATTCTACCCGGAAGTAACAGCTGGCACATTTCCAAACTACGATGGACGAAGGTAACTAAAAGACGTTTCGAGCCTCTGTTGTAAAAATCCTGCTCACATAAATAATTTGTATGAACTCGAATTGTGAGGCAAATTACCTGGTTCCAATTTTATAGACAACACAATATTGATCCGTAGAACAGTATTCCGCAGTCAGAATTCTGGTCGTTATAGCTGTTACTGATATGTGTTTCGACGCGAGTTCAAGTATACATTTGCTCGCTTGTATAGCTACATTATCGCTTAATTTATGTAAGTGCAGAGAAGTATTCTTTACACATTCGTAAACCGTCTAGTAGTTAAATGCACTGTCCAGCAGGATTACGCTTTAACAGTGTCTCATACAGCTCGTTTGGTTCGGAGTCCAGGACTGATCGGAAGGGATTTCCATTCGTTCTATTCGTCTACTGTTGTTTGTATTCGTGAATCGTGTTCATATTAAGCAAAAGTGAACTATAGGGCGAGCTTTATCACACACGCCTTATTCGTCTAGATTAATTTTAAGCCACTTCATAATTTCCATCTATCGCATATGCCACATTGAATCCCGACCACTGTATTTTTGCCACACTGCTTGTTAAGGCAAGTATAAGCAAGTGTAAGCTTCCATAAACCCGATGCAAAGACATAAATGTAGAAACGTTGCTCAAATCAATGAATAAAACGAAAGCAGGAAGGATTTGACAGATGGAAATTTGCCATGAGAAAGAGGATAATTCAAAATGAGCAGTCCGACTACTCATGGTTGGCGGCATCCGAAACGGATTAGCCTGTCACAGTGACCGAAGCCAGAGGACGCCTGCGCTTCAAACCATCACCCCAAGTGGCTTGCGCTGCACCACTTGTGGTTCCACTCACACCACGTATCCGGTGTAAACCCGAAGGAATAAGACCAGTAGGTGTGTGAGTGAGGCCTTTGTGTCCAGCCGGCCAATGCTGGTTAGCCAATTGAATGGCTAGCAGGAAAAGGAAACCCTTATCTCTCGGAAAATAAACAGAGAGACTACAATGACAAGATCTAAACTGAGAAGAAAGATATGTAAAATGTAAGATATAGTAATTTAGAGCGATGAAATATTAGAAAAGATTAGAGTAGGATTCGAAGGTACACGAAAAGACGGCAAATCCATTCATCCATACAATATCACCAACAAGCTGAAAGATAAATTCAATGGGTAGAAGAATCGCACGTACACCTCAGTTTCTGGAACAGATAAGCGGATGTAGTAAGCCAAACGACCATATTCCTTGCCTCGATGCCAATCAGTGAACAGAGATGCCTAGCACAAGAATATAGCTGTCATCGACGCTATGACTCAGCCTCATTCGTACTCAATCGTAATCTCGCCGACAGTCGCGCTATTGAGTACGCTGGTGACCTACTAATCCGAGGCGGCCAGCGCATTCACGGCCGCACACATCGCAACGCCATATAGTCATGTCACCACGACCTATGGCACCGATGGTTCCTTTGCGTACCGCGCGCTTCCGTTCTCGGCCGCGTAATAACTGCTCGTTGAACTCGCGGACGTTCGTCCGAATCGTATTCCTCCAGACCGTCCGGTTCAACGCTAAGTCTTCCCAACATCTGAAATCAATTTTACAACGTGAAAGACTCACCTGCACAGAATCCTGGTATCTCCGCTTTTGACCACCAGGATTTCGCTTACCTGATCTCAGTTGTCCATACAGAAGCTGCTTCGGAATACGGTCATCGCCCATCCGACGGACGTGACCCAGCCAACGAAGCTGATTCAGCATCAGCATGGCTTCCATCCCGTTCATGTCCGCTCGCCGCAATACCTCAGTGTTCGGAATCATGTCCGACCACCGAATACCCAAGATGCGTCTTAGACATTGCAAATGAAAGCGGCTAAGATAGCGCACGTTCCGCTGATACAACGTCCATGTTTCACTGCCGTACAGCAGTATAGACAGCACCATTGAGCGGTAGACAAAGAGCTTAGTGCTCGGCTTCAGGCTGTGGTTTTTCCAAACACGTCTTTCAAGACGTCCGAACGCAACACTAGCCTTTGCCACACGAGCTCTCAACTCGCGGTCCACGGACAGATCGGTGGACAAATTGCTACCCAAGTAGCAAAAATCAGCGCAGCTGTCGACAACGGCTCCATTGATGCGAATTTGGGGTGAAGGTGAACAGACAGCACCTTCGCCCGGAGAAGGCTGAAAGAAAGAAAATGTCTTACCTGTGTTAATATCCAATCCAAACTTGGATGCCGCGGTCGCGAAAGCAGTGGTCAGTCGCTGTAGTTCGTCCTCGCTGTGTGCGAATAGCGCTGTCATCTGCAAATAGAAGCATGCGCATCGTTGAGGTATGTAACCGGGTTGGGGCGCCGAATCGTCGGATATTCAGCAGGCGCCCATCCGTCCGGTACTCTACCTCAACGCCATCCTCCCCAGAGTCCTGAAAAGCAACTGTTATCATGGCAGTCAAATATAAACTAAATAGAGCTGGGGCTAGCACACAACCCTGCTTCACGCCAGTGACAATGTCAAAATCATCACAAGTCGATCCACACGACTGTACTTTCGCCCTCATACCCACATGCAACATTCGAATCAAATTGACGAACTTACCTGGACATCCAAACTTACCAAGCACCGTCCACAACGCCTCGCGGCTCACGGAATCAAAGGCCTTGGTGAAATCCACGAAGAGAGCATACAGGGGCTGGTTGCGTTCCCGGCATTTCTCCTGAATTTGTCGAGCAGCGAACACCAGGTCGATCGTACTCCGACTCGCCCGGAATCCGCATTGCTCCTCAGGGACATTGGTCTCCAAGACTTCCGTATTCAGCCTGTTTAGGAGAATTCTGGCGAAGCACCTTGCCTGCGCAGCTCAGCAGACTTATGCCCCGATAGCTGTCAGGGCATTGCTTGCTACCCTTACCTTTGAACAAGGGTACGATCAAGGCATCCTTAAATTCTTGCGGCATCACTTCGTGCTCCCAGATGGAGTGAACCAGCTGGAGCAGTGCACGTTCCAGCGCCGGTCCGCCATTCTTCAGGATCTCAGCCGGCAGTCCATCTTCGCCTGCAGCCTTTCCGTTGCGCAGTTGACCAATCGCTCTCTGCAATTCTAGTAAATCCGGGGCGAGAGCAAGTGAAGGCTTGATGGCCTGTTGCGACAGGCTGTTCACGGTCACCCAATCAATGGTAGCAGGACGGTTCAGTAGTCTACCAAAGTGTTTGCGCCAGACCTTCATGATGTCCTCTGGCTGGGTGCACGAACAGCCGGTGTCCATGTCTACCAGTGCTTTAGTGGACTGGATCGATGGACCGAAGATCGCTTTGAGCGAATCGTAGAACTCCTTATGTTGTCGACGATCTGCGAAGCCCTGCATTCGCTCGCCCTGCTTCATCCTGACATCTAGATGTGTATAAACACTACTGAGAAATGTACCACACTTACCTCGACCGAGTCGCAGGCGCATAGACAGCATTCGAGGGCTGATGCCGTGCGGTTCGCCTATCATCAAAGCATTGATGTGATCAGCGACTGCGAAACAGACACCATGCTCCCGAGCACCGTCTGCCGGGTAACCTATCCAGTAGAAGGTGTACCCAGCACCTGCTTCCCGCAACTTACCTTGGTCCGCAAGCCTTGTCTCGCTCAAGGCTGCTATGTCGATTCCATAGCGACGCAGCTCCATCGCGATCAGTGCAGTGCGCCGCTCTGGCCGCCCTGTCGCACCGCATCGATCCAGCAGCGTGCGCACATTCCATGCTCCAACACAGAGCGTCTTGCGTCCCCGTGCCTGTTTCAGGTTGGTCTTCGGGTTACTGAAACTTGAGTGAGCATTATCTGCTCGAGGATTCTGGTTGGGGGAACAGTATGAGGGTGAGTGTTTGGCAGTAGCATATTTTCGCCTATCCACCCTGCCATGTGCAGCAGATAGGGCGACCCGGTTTATCCTGCGTGACGGCCGATGCAGTATGGTATTTCGTTTAGTTTTGTAGTCATGGTTTTTGTGGGCTTAGATACTGCCAGGACGCCCAGACCTAGGCAGGAGAGCGATTAGGGCCCTCAACCAAAGCCTTTGGCTCAAAAGCCTGTACCGCAAGGACAGCAGGTGACGCACCAGGGGGTGGGACGCGTAATGAGCATCCATGAAAAAATGCAAGGAGACAGATGACTTCGACTTGATGGCGTCAGGTAGCTCTTTTGTTTGCTCATGGGAGTGAAGAATGTCTTCTCTCCTCGTTGCAGCACTGGGTGTCCTCAGGAGCTTACTTCTGGAAGAAACTTGACAACCTTTTGCTCAAGTCGCTTCGTCCTGAAAACTGAATTAAACTAACGAGAAGTCCGTTCAAATTTGTCGCTTTTCCATTTTGATTGTTTTTTCAGTGTTGTGGCATCGCATCCAAATCTCAGATCGTGCACAGTAACAGTCGGGTTTACACAACTATCTTCCCTGTTCATTTCTTTATATCCGGCTGACTACATTTTACATATTTTATCGTTCACACGCCTAGCTGTGTCCTGCCACTGGGTTTATTTAGCTGTGTTTATTCAGCTATTTCTTGATCACGTAAATTTCACTTGTGTTTATCCTGTGGCCAAACTTCATCACATTTCTCTTCTGCATGTTCAGGTTCACCCTACCGTTGCTTTTAATCCTCTCTCTGTACTGTATATTCCCATCAGCTATCCTAGAAATGACAACTTCGGCAGATATCTATTTCTTGAGCCATTCAGGTTGTTATAAATTAGTTCGGGATATAGAATTTGAGAAATGTCATGAGTGGCACCATACAAATTACATTTGTG
>LOND01005899.1:4146-18794 GCA_014220965.1 Paragonimus kellicotti
GAGGAGCGTCCAATAAAGCACAATCTTTATTGTCCAACACGCTAGTTACCACGCTACGCACGCGCTCGCGTTTATGAGTCATCATTCCAGTCCACAACACGTCCAGGTTTCCGTTCACGCGTCGTGTGCACTTCTGCCCGGTTTACGTGTGTGATCGGCGCCTTCTACCGGGGGTTTTCCGCCTGCCACTCCTCGTCCGTTAGTCCGATCTTGTTGAGCGATAGCTCGTCCGGTCGCTCGTGTTGTCCGCAATCTATCCACTGTGGGTTTTGACCGTATTCCGCGACCGTGTCGAGATATTCCCTTGAGTGTTGGAATAACGGCGCCCCGATCAGGTCATCCGTCTTATTTTGCCTGCCGTGCCTCGCCCGTTGGTCCGATCCAGTCGAGCGATGACTCATCCGGTCGCCCACGTTGTCCCCGATCTGCTCGCTGTGGGCTTTTGGACGGACCTCCCTTCCGCGTTGAGGTATTCCGCCAAGTGTTGGAATACTCTCACCTCCGGCTTGATAATCCACCACAATTGTAAGTTACTGTAAATTCTGTAAATTCGCTATAAATATATATAGGTGGTTGCAGCAATGAATTTTTCCAGCAAAGTAAAGAACCATATGAAATAGTGTAATTCAGAGTTTGTATTGTAGACTGAGGGGAGGTGTTCATTCACTGGAACCATCTTGATTGTAAAAGGCTCAACTTGCAATCATAACCTCTTGGCATTAACCTTAGGATATCGTTTTGTGCCTCCCGCATTACAGTGACTCCTTACTTCAGGAGTGCCCATTGGCTGTTAAAGTACTTCACAGTGATATCCGGGAGTTATGATTCACCATCGCTTTGGGATTCTGGAGTTGTACATTTATGAACGTCTTTCCACACAGGCTGACTACAGTACAGTCAGACTGTTCTGGCAACGAATTCAATTTCGATTATTTCTGACATTTGCACAGATCCTGCTGTTAACCACAAACACAAGAATGGTCTATTGTCTAGGCTATTGACTGGATTATTCACACGGTTAGGCGTGTCATCTCGGTTGCCTTGATTATCGCTGTATAAATTTTGGTAGAACACATTGTCGGTCATACATACTAATTAGTCTTTTGAACGACAGCAGAGGGTTAAAGCCGATAGTTTGACTTGCTGATTGCTTCATCCTTACCGATTCTGATGCATGTTGAATAGTAATTTCTGGTCAATCCAAACAAGAACCGGGTCATTCTTTCCAGATTATTTGTTGTACAAATATAATACAAATCAGTGACTCACCATAAACGACCGACAGTGTATAATCGATGAACCGTTAGTGAACAGTATTGTCTGACTGCATCGAATGCTTATTTAGGGAGCCTAACGGTGTGACATGTGGTCATCCGGTTAGTGTGTCCGATTGCATGGCGACTAAATGAAGGGTTTTTATCAACAGCTGATATGCTTTTGCACGGTGACCAGATTTTTTCTGTGAAATTTTCAGGTAATCATTCGGATGTAGTACCGTCTTCAAAGTCACGTGGTCGTACATGTCTATTGAGCACATTTTCATAAATTGTGCTGTTGGAAATTTATTCAGAAGTCGTTTATATTTCAAGTTCCTTTAGCCAAAACTAACTATGTTGGTTTGAGAATGCTTTCATTAGAGCTTCCATCATCCCTTTTATTGAGGACTTATCCAGAATACAAATGTAGAGGTTTCATTGAGACAGCGATAGTCAGTGTGCCTGAATGCAAGTAAACCAAACGTCCCGAACCGTCAACCAAGAGAGAATTAAGTTAGAAGACGTTTAGTTATTTTGCATTAAACTGTACGAGGGTTACACAAGCTATGAGTCGACATCAGTGTTCACTTTGTGCATCAAACCGGTCACGATATTGCTTCCAGTTGAATTAGGTGACCTGTGTTCTGTCCGACTGGCTGAGTTGATGCCATCGTTTAAACCGTTCGTTTGACCCCATTCTGACATAACTAGAGAAATACGAAGTGCATATCCTTGCCACTGCCGGGACTAGAACTCCGGCCATGCTTTCATGAGGCAACCGTGTTTACCACTGCGCCATTGACCTCACATTAGGCACGACCGAATTATCATATGTGAACGCTCAACCACTTTCGCTTGTGAGTAATGATCAGGTTGCCCGATCGTCTCGATAGGAGACACAGTTACTGTCTGTTAACTCCAATCGATAACCCCGCGATTAGGACTTCCTAGACAGGTCGAAATCTCCGATCTCATTAAACCTGCACAATGGTAAACACGGTTGCCTCATGAAAGCATGGCCGGAGTTCTAGTCCCGGCAGTGGCAAGGATATGCACTACTGACGAGCTCTAATGAGAGCGAAACTCGAGTCTAGTGCTTCTTTCGAAAGGGGCCGACTGGAAAGTCTATGGGAATGCGACAGCTGCGATCAATTGTGGGTGATGTTCAACTTGAAATTAACCAAATCCTCGACTACTCATCAGTAATCTAAAACATCGCCTAGCATGTTCACACCATTAAATGGTAAATAAAGCCTTTTCATTGGAAAACTATTTCAAAATAGCTTGTCGGTTTACGTCCACATAAACGTTTCGAAGGGCAGACATAAATCTGTCCATGGTTCAAAATTTGTGCTGGCAACGGGAAATTAAGTTTGTGGATGTCAAATGGACGGTGGGGACACTATACGATGTTCCCTGCGGGTTTCACGAATCCAAACTGACTAGATACTCTGTTCTCGTCCATGACAAACTGTTAAATAGTTGCGTTTCTATCCTCACAATTTGCCTTCTTTTCTTCGTGCTTTTACAAAACTCGGTGGCACTTGCAAGAAGATCTTATAGATTGTTCAAAAAGTCAGGGTGACAAAACGGGCCTGTTTTTGTGATTCTGCGTGTTTGTATTACAACATCACAACAAATACACATGTGATTATCTAAAATGCTACCTGCTACTGACTTTCTAATATATACAGAAAACCACATCGCCAATGCTTGCACGGCTAGATTGCTCTAGAGCTTCATTTGAGGTGACAACTAGTTTGTTTAAACGGCTACAACACCCCGATTACGTGCACTAACCATGGTTTTTTCTCTAAGTTGTTATTGAGTCTATTAACTTTCTTCCGGCTCCCACAGTTTGTAATTTCTGAAACTACTGGTGGACTTAGTAAATGTAGTTTACAGATTTTTCACTTCGTCTAGCGTCCTTCACAATTAAGAAGCTTAAACATGAATTTGTAACAAAGGACAGTATGGTGATCACATTTAATATATATTAGACTTTTCATTAGTATATCTATGGGTAAAAAATCAGGTTTGCCAGTGCATCGAGCTACATAACGAATAGCTCTATTAATACTACTAACCCTTATTACGCCAATATCTAGTTCGTTCATCCGAAGTATATCAACGCTACTAATCTGCAAGCTGTCTCATACGGGTCTGCCTAATCTGAATACAAATTTTAACTGGATGCCTCCAGTGTCTACCTCCGAGAAACCAAACTTAAAATAAAATTCAGAACAATTAAGAATAAACGGGCACAAACAACGTTCACTTAAAGTATTCTAACTTTTCTTTAGCACTGATTATCCAGTAGAAACGTTGTTTTTCACGCAAACAAGAAGATGTTGAGACGGGATGTAGATCAACTTTAACCGTCTACAACGAATGTAAAGACCAATGAAAATAAATCTCATCTGTGAGTCTTCGACTTGCAACTTTATTGAATGCTATCATTCTAAATCGTGTATTCTAAGTATCAGTATCAACAGGTTAGTGAAATTGCATAGCCCTTGTTGTATTAAAATTTGATCTCATTGATATTCGTGTCCTCAAACTTGTTCACATGACCATTCTCCAGATTCGCTAATTGAGCCCATTTCCTGATGTATAATCACCTTGAATATGGATATCGTAAGATTGTTGAATCGTGCGCTGTTCGTTAGCTGATGTAGTCGCTAGCCCAAAATCATATATATCCTCGAAGCTGCATCAACTTAGGTGGGGTAATCAAATCACGTTACCCATATCTATCTTCCTATGATGCGAGTGTCTTGCTAATAAGTGTACGATACGCACTACCCAAATTAGAAATAACAAACTATTTTTACCTAAAGAGTATATCTAATTAAGTTGAACCAACAGACTAACTCCTACCATCAGTGTGGCCATTTGACTTTAATCACTACACAATAACTGAACCAAGTCAAAAACTATTATACAGATAACAAAGCAATGATTGAATTCAACTCACGTGTAAAGTAAGGATTTTTGTAAACGGTTACTGAAACCAGGAAAAATTCAGTACATGTAATGGCAGTTCTCACTAAACTGTCCGTTCTGCTCATCATGTTCTATCTAACTATTTTCATCAGACAACCGATTCTATGTGCTGAAAGACAATACATGTTTAAACCAGTCTACCATGTAGTGTCTACAGCTGAGTCATCCTGGTCACGTCGCAGAAAAGAGACCGGCGAGTGAGATAAATCGATCTGTGAGACAGTCAGTTGTTTGGCACAAAGGAGGTATCACCAAACGTGAAGATGAAACCTGCTCTCACCAACAGTATCGTAGGTGCATTGATAGTCATGTACGAGAAATGCAATGCTCTCAGTGTTGCGTCTTTTAAAAATGAAAAGCTCCAAGCACCGAATTCATTTGCTCAAGCCTGTTATTAATGAAACATAAGATTTGACCATTTGTGAACTGGCTAAGATGGTGCGGTAATTTGGTTGAGAACTTCAGAATTACCAGATGAGCTGGATCACTTTCATTTTTGCCTCAGCGTTTTTTTCAAATGATCGAGCCGACTATATATCTAGAAATATTTGTGAGCAAGGCCACCACTACTACTGCCAGCTAGCCGTATGCAGTGAAGGTCGAATACTAACCAACTACAAAATATGTTTCAGAGCAGACAAACATCAACATTGTAACCGCTATAGATGGAACAAGATTACCAAACCATTTGTGGTGTCGGTGATCGATTGTTACGCCTGACTTAAATGAAGGGAACAGTCTGTGACTAATAGATGAAGAAATTATTTTCCTTACGCAGCAGTTGGAAACTTCTTTCCAGCCTACGATCGTCTGTTTTAATCCCGGTTAACTTGAATACCCTTCTCCAGGGTTAAATGGCTCGACAACATCCAAACACATGTGTGGTACAGTAAGAAACTTTCTCATTGTGGAAGATGTAAGCTGAACTGCTTTTGCCCAGCAACTGGTGCTTATAAAGTAACCGTCTGATGAAGTTTAACCTAACTGTGTTTGGAATATGCATAGCAAATAAACTACCCCTGAGTTTCATGCTCAACTGTGTAACAGGAAAACATGTTTCGTTTATGTTCCGTTCTTGCTAACAGAATTCGAACGGGACGGTTAATGAACTGAAGATGAAAGCGTCATGTAGAGTGAGCAGTGAGAGACCAAAATAGACTTACATCACAAAAGTCCAATTTACAGTTTCACTGGTTTATCAAAACAAACATCGTAGTGACTATAGGGAGAAAGCAGGAGAACTCTTAGGCATGAATAGACGTTTCCACGTACGAAGTTGTCGATTAAACTGGTTTCGTATCAGTGCTGTTATTATGTGTAACTGGGTGTGTATGTTTGGTCAATTTGGATTCGCCGGATAAACGACGCTTTCGCTGCTATCGTTCCTGGCACATACCAGTTAGGGTTGTGACCAGGACTAGGGATTAAAGTTTTCTGGTTGCAAGCTGGCCTCTTCGATCGCCAGACACCTGCTGGAGACCGGACATGTGGTCGACCCGACAAACGCTTTCCGTGTGTTGATGCGTCATCACAAGCCTGTCATTCTTAAGTCACTCGAGGCGCTGCTTGTCATGCGTAGCAAACCAGTCCTCTGTGTGCAAAAGCTGTTGACCTTGAACCTCCGTCTGCCATGGTTTTGACCAATGACAGACTAGTGTATACACTGACTTGATATATGAACTTAATTCGCTTAAATATTTTTGATTTTCACCGCTGTTATGTGTAGCAACTGACGAGAACATACGAAATGGTACTACCATCTTGCAAAACCGGTCTTCTGATTTCGTTATTCAACATTCGATCAGTCTTTTGATGAATTTGTCCATAATGGATTCTAGTGAGTGAATTTTGTATTACTTATATTGTACGTATTGCCCTCCATCATGTAGTGTGCAGTAGCAATGTCTGTAATGGTTGAGGTTAAAATTCATTTGTTGGAATTTCTTTCGTTCAAAGAAGATCTTTAAATACTGCTATCTCGCTTTTTACCCTATTTAGCCGAAAACGTGAGTTGGCGCGATTACTGTATCCGCATATTGAGTGTTGGTTGTTATACTACTGTGATGGTGTCAGTAGCCACAAAAACAAACAAAATTAGGGACTAAAGGCACATTACAGCACTCTCTAACCAGAATACAAAACGGTACGGACACCCAACCAACGAAATGTGAGTAAAACGAAGCTAGCAGAATTACCTGAGGTGAATGACATTTTGCAGTTTATTTAAAGAAAATGCCCATGTTTTATTTGTGTCAATGTGATTCGGAGAAAATGAAACTCTGTTACAACTTACAGCAAATTTGCAAGTTTGATAGACAGCTTTACAAAAGTATACACTATAGGCAAGTGAGATGAGAAAGAGAAATGCAAGACTTCGTGTTCGCAAATGCATATCAGTTTCGCCTGTTATTTGGGGGTGATGTGGGTTCAAATTCATCCTGGCAAAGATATAAAACGCATGTGGTGTACTCAGTAAACACAAACGTTCTGAAAACCGGACTCATTTGATTACTAAGGTAATTATTACTGCATTTTACTATGGGGCAAGGCAAGCCAAACTGTAAAATATTGCGCTAGATCTAAGTAAAACCAGTTATGTGGAGAAACTGGGATCGAAATAAAAAATCGAGAAAAATGAACCAAGTGACAGTCACTAGAAAAATTCCTCTTCGCAGTCAAATTTTGCCGCCATGAACAGGAGGTCGTTTAACGGCTTGAATTTGACTGACGTTCGTCTTCAGCGATCAGATCTTGTATACAACTCAGTATTTCTTGCACAGAACATCGGACACACAGATCCATGCTCATGACGAATCGAATTTTTCTGTTTGGATCCACGATAAAAAGTGACCTTCAAATAAAAACATAAAAAGCTATGTTAGCACATTTTATTACAGATATGCTTAGACGCATAGTCAAAATATGTCCATTGAGATTTGCGACCATAGCTAGTTACTTTGCTTCATTTTGCCGTTTGTTTAGCCCAAACCGTGAACACTAGTGTATGCGGTGTCGCCTACTACCTGTTCCCGACATCTGCTTGAAAACCTAGTGAAACTAGTCCTAGCATCCACGTCCGTTCGATCGCTCTAACAGCCGTATTCGGGGTTAGAAATATGAAATTGGAAACCGATATTTTTGTTTTCTTATCAGCTCATAGACCATACTTTAGATTAATTCCAAAGTGGGCTAGCCGAAAGGCTTATCTGAATGCGAAGGCTGCGATCAAGTGTGGGTGGTGTTCAATTTTCAAATAAACCTAAATCCCCGAATCTTCACTACTGATTCAAACCGTGCTCAGTTGGTTCAATGAAGACAGTAACTTCAACCTAACTGAGAAGTCCTGATCACGGGGTTATCGATTGGATAGAACAGAGTGATTCTGTTCATTCTCCTTTCGAAATGATCGGGCAAGCTGAACACTATTCATACAAGGTTGTGGTTGAGCGTTTGGATTTGATCATTCGGTCATGCCTATTGTGAGGTTGCTGGCGTTGTGGTTAACACGCTAGTCTCACAAGCACGAGGGTCAGAGTGCAAACTCCGATCCGGACAAGGATATGCACTACTGATGAGCTCTAATAAGAGCGAAACTCGAGTCTAGTGCTCATAGGCATTAGTTCACACACACGGATGAATCACTAAAAGATCGAAAGTAATGTTAATCGAGCATGCCTATTACACAAACATATTAGTTCACCCTAACCTTCACAGTTAAACTCATCATCTTATTTGCATTCCATGTGAAAACCGTCAACTACCTGACCACAATTACAGTGTTGGTAGAAGTGTTTATGATGTTATGGTTTTAGCGTTTACCAGATGTACCTACCACAGTATGTCTACTGGAAATTAAACCAGCACTGATGTTTCCGAAGCCTACCCACTGACCGACAAAATCATTTTATCATATTCCGCTGGCCTGAAAACGCATAATTCAGTTTGGACTGCCAGTTTTTACTGACTGACTTGAAATAAAATTCATCTTTGAGCAAGTCTTGAGTAACCGATTTAACACTTTCTGGATTGAGTTTGCGGCGACGGTCAAAACGAGATTTAAACGGGCAATTGTTTCGGCTGGATCATTGGATAACGCACATTTACAGTCTGAGAAGAAATGTGATCTTCCAAGCAATGAGAATTGAACACGTTGCACTCGAAGTGTATCGATTACCCTGTCATAAGCGAGTTTCGTAGGAAGGGTGGTTCACATTTTTTAAAATTCGGTTGAGCTGACAACCTGTTTGCGTATCCAAATGTGTCCATTCCAGGACTCTATGTCAAGTTACAATGTACCGGCTGGTTCACTTGGTGCTGCATTTTACATCAAGATCTGTTAAAGCCGAAAGAATTGCAATGACCTAGTAGGACAAAGCATGGAAACAAAAACACCCCACTGATTCTGCAACACTGTGTGAAGTCTTAGATCGATCAGTTTGAAGCAGAACGCATCAGTGAACGATGGTAATCTGGAGAACTTTGGGGGTAGAAAGGACCGATATGTCTCAAGCAGTGGATACACCCCAAGTGTGAAAAACACAACCGTGCATCAGTGGTGTTCAGTGAGCATTCATTTATAAGATATAAGTGGAACACTTGTTACTATACGTCTTTGTTCGGCTCTCGGATTCCACATTCTACCTCACCGCGTTCTTAAGGTCTGGTTAGGTTGATTACCCTGGAGATGTAGAACAACGTCTGCGAAATCCTGGTAAGCGGTATGAACTGACCACAGTTCGCATAAAACCAACGTACAGGCGCTCAAGCTTCAATAGACACCAGAAAGGTGTAAAGGTGCAGTTTAAATGAACTCGACCTTTCACGCAGTGGCATCACTTTGACTCTCGTGTCCGGTGACGAAGAACAAAGACGAACCTGGTCTTACTAAGTGGATTCAATGATGAGTATCGTAAATTACAATATAAAATCATCTTCTCTTTTGATCTACCGATCAAGAAGGTTGCTGGTATATTCACTGCTGAGACCCCTCTGATACAAGTGCAACGCGAATTGTGTTCCTCCAACAAGCAAGTTGATGCCAAGAGGATCAAGAAGTTGTTACGAACTTCGATGACAGTGTGCCTCGATGAAAGAATGGGGAAACTGTTAAAGCTTTCAGGACGTTTACCAACACAACACACATGTATACTGTCATGCACGTTGCACACTTGCAGGCTAAACCTACTGGATGGGCAAGGTCAACGAAACCCAGGTGATCCCATGTTCAAGGTCCGAGTGAAGTGCAAAGTTGTGCATGTTACTCATGTCGATTGTAAGATATACACAAATCACACGATGCTGTTAGTAATTCCGAAACCGTGGTTTACGTTTTTGTTTCGTCTCCGTAAGTAATGCACTGGTTTTGATTTTTGGGGAAAAGTTTGGAGAAAAAGTCGACCTTGTAAATAAACGAATATGGAGTAAAAAGGCTAACAATAACAACTAACATTGAAACAACTCCATAATACCAATAATCCAGTTACAAAGAAGATTTAAATAAAATGTTTAGCTACTGAAAGGCAGATTCCTTTAGGTTATACTCAAAATGAACCGAATCATCTTGTTGAGAACACGGTACTTTAGAAAGGCAAGGCAAGTTCTAAAACTTACTTCTAAAACTTTGTCCGAAACAATGTTCTTGATCCTTACTGACAACACTTGGTCATGAAGGAATACAAATTTATTTAGGTGCACATGATAGCGTTATGACAACACGACTTAAACTGTCAGTCCTGTTCAACCGAATAACCGTCATACAAATATTGTCCAATCCACCCATTATTTTCTATAACAGTCGGTTGGATGGAATCGACCTAATAGGAGATATGAAGAACCGAAACTCGAATTCAATGAATCATAAAACTGGACTTAGTGGTAAGACCTACAGGCAGACCTCCTGAACTCTGGTTTCACACTTATTACTTGATCAAGACCTGGTCTCCAGGTTCCTGCCTCTCTAAACTGGCCACTGGGACTTGTAGTTCAATAGTATGGTAACGACACCTTTCTTATAACCTGGATTTGAAATCCGGTATAGGTTTTCTGAACGTCATCATCAACTCCAGACTGGGCACGACCGGTCACCTTAAAAGTGGCGGATTAAAAATTTCTGTCTGGATGCAAAGGCTGGAGACACATACGTGTGGTGCTCAGCTTAGAGTACAACAAAACACTGTAGTGATGTATCACATTAATTACCTCCTATATGTTCTTTATCTCACATCGATGTGTATAGGAAGATAGTAACTTAATTCGTTTTAATGTCTCGTTTATAAGGAAATGTAAGTGCTTGCTCTCCTAGATTCTGTCGACTTTGAGGTAATAACAAGAACGCGTGTCCACAACCAACATTCTTTTTTGTTCTAGTTGAGGTCTGGTCAGTTCGTCAACCATTACTAAACTATCAATTGTGGGAATTGTTTACATAATTTTAAGCTCACTAGAGCGAACGAACTGCAACACAACCGACAGCACCACACTAGGTCCGAGATAGTGCCATAAGCGGAGCATGATGTTGGTGGACATAACAGACTAAGGCCTCACTTGTAAGAAAAAAAAGATGTTCCGCAACTAAACATTGGTTCGTCCATCATTCGATATGTGTTTCATTCATATCCACCTCCCCGTACAAGTAAAGGCGTGCCTTTCGAATTATTTTTCATTGTTCCAAGAAAACTTTAGTTGACGTGATACAACGTTGTGCGGAGAAAAGAATTAAACTGTGTAACTCACGATGGGTTGCTTATGGCAACCTGAACGGACGAAGTACTTAGCGGTTGCAGATGTTTGGTTGCCTACGGTGACAATTGATTTTACACTTGGATAGCCATGAAAAACTAGCAGATAAAAATATTCCAGGGTTAGAAAACGTTTTGCAGAATTCAATCAATCGAGTCTAAGTTTGAAGCTGCAGTCTTTCTAAAGTGGACAGAACGTTGTTGTGTTAGCATAAAAATACGGTATGATCCATTGACAAGCGGCGTTATTCGTTAGTAACTTAGAGCAGTTGACGAAAAAATTAGATAGAATACTCAACTGTCCAGTAAACAGGGAGAACAAATAAGGCCGGCAGATTATAAAATAATTATAACCGCTTCGACAAATTTTTGGAAAGCACCAAAGCCCAGAGTGAAAAGCAAGCATATAATGAGGTGGGAGAAAACAACACCACATTTTTTGTCTTAAAATAACTAATAGACTTTTAGCTACCAAGATATTATATCAGCATAGTTTTTATGCATCGAAATAACAAACTAGCCAAGTGCCTGCTTCGTCCGAGCCTATTGAACGTTTTTACATTTGAGAAGCGAACACAAGACTTTTAACATGTTCAAAAAACTTCTTGGCTGACGGGCACTTGAGTAAACCGATCAAGCTTCGAGATAGCACCGTAGCAACTTTGCCGAATTGCGAGAACATAGTCGTGGGTTTGAGCCCGGGTTATCGCGATTTCTTCTGCCCAGGTCTGGGTCGGATAATTGTACCCAGCTTATACGTGACCAGTTTCATCACATATTATCAAAAGATTTGGGGACATAAAAGCTGAATCCTTTATTCGGCCACTGCAATTGACTTAGACTGAGTTATTTCTAATAGTTGATGTTTAATCGATATCATTTTTCATGGATCCCAACACTGGTGGTTCGCGATAACTTTATGTTGACAATTTCCCCCCTGACAACAATTGTTGGACATCAAAGATCCTGTTGAAGCAGTTGTAGTAAAATAGAGCACCACCGTAAAATTTCTAATCTCCTGACATTGTTTCTTATCCAAATTAATGCTGTACATGGCTAGTAGAGACAACATGTTCTTGTCGTTGGGCTGAATACAGCGTACGCATAAACGTATCATATTAAACAAAAGTCTGCCATAATATATGTAGCTATTTTTAAGTTCATTCTTTGCCGGTTTATATTTTAACTTCTCCTCTTTCTGATAGTTATTTGAGTCTTGACGCAGACGGTTTGGTTTCATCATTTCAGTTCGATGGTAAAACGAATAGCCAGCACTGTCGCTCTGTACTAGTAATTGCTTGAGTGTTTGCTTACAACATTCCTTTCGCAACTTACCTACATTCGTGTTTTTTACTCATCGAACTTCATAAAAGAACCGTTTTTGGTGTGAATGTCCTAGTATGTGATTATGAGTTATCTTGAGCCTGTTTGGCACTAAATTGTAACTTTTCCCCCACAAATGATCTGTCGATCTAAACTGTTGAGGTTGTCTACTTATCCACTTTGACAATCTGTTAATTAGTATGGTAATATTGTGCTTCATCCTGGTTTCAACTATTTGGGATTGTTGGTTTATAGCTGCGCGTTGCTCAGGGCTCTCATAGAAGGTAGTGGTGCAATATATGAACTCTGTAAGAGCTAATGAGAGCCTCTGAATTACTTCCCTTCAAAGGACGCTCAGTGTTTACATGCGGTTTTTCGGGGGAACGGAGAACTAGGGTATGTAGCCGATTAGTGCCGATGGTAGTAAGCGTCCACATAATAAATCACATCGTCTTCGATCGGTGTCTATGCACATGACCGATGATTTACAAGGCGTCTTTCTTGTCCGTGGGGGTAGATGCGGTCAGGCAGATGACATCACTGGTCGGATTCAGTTTTATCCATGTTACAATCCCTTCATGTTGAATACCAGTCGGTATAGTTGCTAAGCAACCCCCTTGTAAGGTAATAGTGATAGAATGCTAGGCATGAGCAAAATATCCCTCCACAAAATCTTTTATATTTGAGTGTGATCACAATCATTTGTTAACCCTAGGTGAGCTATTACAAAGGCCTTTTGGGCTTACAATAATCACTCAGCTACCGGGTTCCAATTGAATCTGTGATCAACTGATTTGTTTGTGCATTTAGGACTTCAACATTCCATAACATTCTCAATGGCTTGTCTAACTTTGCTAAGCTTGAGTGTCAGACCTGCACATCGTAACCAGATGCGTTTGTAGAGGATAAATCTGGAATGCCGACAAGTCACAAATGGGCCAATCGCCGGTGTATACACTAATCGTCTCAACTGGTATGTTGGCGTTAGAAGTAGGATAAACTCTGTTTACCTCATACTGACTTGTGTTGTTTGAAACTCTACACCGTTTCACATTAGGCAACGTTCGAATATACGACGTAACGTCTACTACTGGGTAAGTGTCAATGCGGTGTAAACCTTCACTTCAAAAGCGATTAGTTGGTGCTGAAGTTCTCGGTTTGGTTATCGATATAAAACTTAACAGGTTGAACTTTTAAAGGTTCAGTCAGCTTCTAGAATTTCTTCGCATCAACTGTGTGTCGCCGATTGTATCCCCTTTTCACCTCTCCACAAAACTTCATGACGACGCATGTGTATGCGTCACATCAATTTCCGTGCTTTTATGCAATACGGTATCAGTTTTCAAGTTGTTATTCCACGTAAACTGTAAACTTTCTCAACTTTGTCAACTCTATAAACATGAACAGTCTAAGTAACCGAGTTTTCAATTCATGACCGCTTGATTTACTGCCAACATCATTATCACTGGGTCATCGTGGACCCTTCAGATAGATCGTATGAATTTTTGTCATTAACAGAACCAGTTTGGTATACCAGAAACGTTTCCATCGTTGTGAAGAGCAAAATATTACAAAACTGTCAAGTGATATAGCTCGTTTTCAACTCTTCTAAACCTGACATCACGAATAAAGTGTTGATAAGAAGCAGCAATTCCTGCAAGTTTTCTTGCCTGGCGTTGTTATGTGGAAGTTGAGTGAAAAATCACATTGGCATAGCTGATTGCTGTAATATGCTATCTCATAGTATTACGTTCGTTCTGGTATATTTCAAATAAACAAATGTTAGGGATTTCGAAAACCTATCCGGTGTCGGTTCCCGGCAAAGATAAACATTTGGACGGTGACAGATGTGTGAGAACAAGGTATTGAGAACTGAGTGGTCAGAGCCTGGTTCTAGGGGCAAAATAGGTCGCAACACAAAAGGGAGAAAGATCTTCACCTGTGACTTCTCTGTCCCTGTGTTGATTGGTGAGAAACTGTATTGCACGGCTTACAGGTGTAAGGAAAAAGCGAAAAATTGGAATAAAGGAACTTTAACGAAGCTGTTGGCTGCAATCATGTCAGTAACGAACATTGAGACACATTAGAACAAAATTCCATCAGACATACGCAGTTAACTACCTGTGGGACTAGACTGGAATAACTAACAGAAAACTTGTGGTGCAGAGTGTCTCTCATCTATTCATCAATCGAGGTATCTTTTAAAATCCTCAACCAATTCAACCCTGACCACAGAGTCGGGCATTTCGGTCTCAGACTGCCCGTTCCAGGACTGCGTTTCAAGACTGATCCCTGCGGAGAGCCGCTGTTGGCATCGCACCACTCC
>LOND01005900.1:9630-31884 GCA_014220965.1 Paragonimus kellicotti
GTGTGACGGCTTGGGCATCTCGATGACCTATTGGGCTAAACTGGACGGTGTGATCAGCACACCGATAGAGTCACTCATATCAGGCAGGCCAACGGATAGGGGTCTGACCAACCAGTCTCCTAGTCCTCCAGGTTGGGGGTTGTAAGAAGGTTGGCATCTTCTTCCGGAAAAAGTACCACTTGTGGTAAATTGCCACCTAACCGCTGCCTTGCGGTACAGGCTTTTGAGTCAAAGGCTTTGGTTGAGAACCCTAATCGTTCTCCTGTCTAGGTCTGGGCGTCCTGGCAGTATCTCAGCCCACACACAACCATGAATATTCACAACAATAAATCCATACTGCATCGGCCGTCTCGCAGTATAAACCGGGTCGCCCTATCTGCTGCATACAGCAGGGTGGATAGGCGAAAACATGCTACTGCTGACCCCTCCCCCACTGTCCTATCAAATTTAGCTCTCAGGCCCCTCCCCACCTCCATTTCTGATAATTACTCTACAGGTCCCACAACAGATGTAGCTAACTGTAGTAACACTGAGCCGGTAAGTTCCGTCTCTTGCCTTTCAGCTTCAGGCCTCCCTCGTCCCTTGCTTAGACCTAGAACGCGAATTAATATAGGTGCCTTCAACGTTCGCACGCTAAAACAGATAGGTCAGCAAGCGGCTCTAGCACGAACGCTAGACTCGTTGCACGTTGATGTCTGCTGTATATCGGAGACTAGAATCCATGACAGTAGTCAACGTATGAAACTAACAGCACCTGCATTGTCTACCGATATACTTATACACTTCGGGGCGATGCACAGCCCGTTACAGGTCAGCTGGGGGTAGGTATAGTTCTCAGCACGACGGCCGCAGCCGCATTAGTAGATTGGATTCCTGTTAACGTAGACTTTGTGCCGTCCGCTTGGCAGGTTCTGTTAAAACCAGCTCTAGACGCAAAACTTTCAGAAATTTATTCATTGTCTGCTTATGCTCCTACTGACTGTAGTGACATCAGCTCAAGACGCATTTCTCGTCTTGGCCACTCTCCTCGGTCAACCGTGCTCTATATTGTACGTTTGCCGGAGAGATATGAAGCCCAGGTCGTTCGCCTTGTGAAGCCTAATCTCTTTATGGTAGGTTTGAAGCATCATCATCTGATCAGGATAATGGTGGCGATTGTTGCAGCGTGTTGCGCTTAACGCATTACTATTTTTAGCCAATACTGGTTTAGGCATCGTGCACTGTAAATGATATGGCGCCCGCATTCTTGCGAATCAGCCTGGCCCAGAGCCATCACATTAGCCGTATAGTTATACGTGGCGGTTCCATTCAAACGCTTTCTATTGAAGCACGTACTTGGATTCAGATCATGCGTTGGTACGTTGCCGTTTTGTTCTTACTTTTGCTGGGCAACGACCCCACCGACAGCAACGGTTAGCTGTTGAGAAACTG
The DNA here is from genome assembly GCA_014220965.1 of Paragonimus kellicotti. Lineage (NCBI taxonomy): Eukaryota > Metazoa > Platyhelminthes > Trematoda > Plagiorchiida > Troglotrematidae > Paragonimus > Paragonimus kellicotti. Next base: position 11,062 of record LOND01005900.1, read on the forward strand.
GCTTTACCATCGGTTAGGCATAATTACCAAACCAGCTTAGAAAGCAACCCTTAAGTGTACTCACTCCGAAACTCTAATGCTGCTGACTCAAATCACAGGCCATTCAGAAAGCAGGTAGTGTAGCTTGCGGCATAGGGGTACCTGGGGTAAACAAACATTGGATTTCAGAGAAATCCCTGGAGCTGTTGGAAGCCAGACGGAGGGTTCCTCCTGGTAGTTCACATAACAAGTCTAGAAGAGATATCCGCAGGAAAACTACACTAGTCTAAAAGGACTGATCGTGAGCTTGTTACGTGGAAAAAAGTTTAATGAAATGGAAACCGCATTTGCCTCAGGGAACATCGGTAAACTGTTTAAGCTGATTCCCGCCATCCGGTCCCAGGCGACCGTCGGTCAGTGAAGCTATCAGCGAGGTAGATGAACACTAGTCTGAGCGATTGTGCAAAACACTTTTTAGGGCCAATTTAGTTTGGCTGCTGCTGCTTCTATCTGCGAGTTGACGCCACAGACGCTTGGATGTGCACCCGTCGGTAGGGTATGAACCCCACCATTGAGACTGAGGTTCGCAAATTGCCTTTCGCGTTCTGCAATCGTAATAGGCTCGTCTCAGAGGACTCCGTGCCGCGCACTTTTTTAAAGAAGGTGAAAGCGTTAGTAGAAGGCATGTAATACAAGTTGGTTCAAACCTGTTGGACACGAGATCATATCTCCGTGCTGGAGTCACTCGACAGTACTTCCCATATTTAAGAAGAGAGTCCGGGGCTCCTGCGGAAACCACGGGAGAATTAGCTTGACCCAAATCACTCCAACACTATCAAGGTTGCGGAATCCACTATACTTCGTCGACTCACTGTAGCTCGGGAGACAGATATAAGGGAAGAACAGCCAGGGTTCCACCCTTGTCGGAAATGTATTGGTCACATTTTTACACTTCGTCAAATTCTGGAGCAGCGTCACGTATACCGCTGGCCAACAGGTGTGTGTGTTTCTCGACTATAAAGGTGTGTTCGATTCAGTGAATCGATCTACACTTTTAGAGTAGCTAAACGGGTGTACTGACAAGATGAGAATACTTCGGCGATTTCATTCCATACTTCAGCTCAGATTAGGTTTACGGTACTGTCTACAGTTTCAGCACCGGAGCGGCGTCCAGCGTTAAAGGCTGTCCCCTTGTGCCACTTTTTGTTAATTCCGATGGATGAAATAATAAGGGACGGTCTGAGGCACTCAAATGATGCCGGCGTTGTCGAAATGGGAGAAGCCGCTGCCACCGGGAACTCTCGGAAGCTTTTCCATCTCATCCGAGAAACTAGTAGCAAGGATCCAGGTGTAAGCGAGGTAATCTTCGAATTCGATCGTGAGCCTATTCATAACTCATCACGACGCTTAGGACGCTGGGCTGAACACTCCCAACAACATTTCGACTGACCATCCGAACCATTGACTAAACCTTCGAACCCTACCTACGCTCATTGGTCTGTTGACGTCTCTCCGTCCCCAAAACAGAAATCACTTTCGAGATCAAGTCTCTGAAACGTCACAAGGTACCCGGCACAGACAAATCCCCTCCTACTAGTCCAGTCTTAGTTAGGGAGCCGACGACTCTGCTCCAGAAACTCTGGATCAGTTGTTCCAAATGACTGGGGTTTGACTAACATCGTCTCCATTTTCAAAAAGGAGCTCACGCGCTTCATGTGCAAATCACCGAGGAATTAGCTTGATTCCTATTGCGTCGAAGTTGCTTGCAGCCATTGTACTTCGTAGACTAAGCGAAACGCGCGAGAAACATATCCGTGAGAGCAAGCTGGGTTTCGTCCTGGCCGTGGCTGCATTGATCACATCTTCACACTTCGCCAGATGCTTGAACTCCACCATTCATATAGAAGGCCAACAGTTGTCTTCTTGGACATCAGAGGGGCTTTCGATTCGGTTGACAGAGCTGCACTCTGAGGACTGTCTATCGAGGAAGGTGTGCCTGAGAAGTATGTGAACATCCTGAAAACAATTTACTGTCAGACCTCGGGCAGGGTTAGGGCTTATGGCAGTGTATCGCCGACCTTTAGCATTTCAAGTGGAGTACGACAAGGTTGTCCAGCCTGCCCCTTCCTATTCATTTACGCAGTAGACAGGATCCCAGAGTTTGCCCCAACAAATTGCGAATATGGTCTTGTGAATTTGTCCCCAGGCACTCGAATTTGACACACGGAGTATGCATATGACATCGCCCTAATCTGCGAGGATCACAGGGAGTCCAGAACATTTAGACAGACTAGAGGCTTCAGTTCGTCAGTTTGGTATGGTCTTTGCACCTACTAAATGCAGTGGTGCTGTTGCAAGACTGACAGGGCTCTGTGCCCGTTGTCACCTTCGGTGGTGAGCAGTTGGAAGTATCCCAGAAGTTCATGTACCTTGGAAGTCGTATCATTGCTGGTGGATGGCCCGATAAAATCACAAATTGTATAGCAAAGGCTCGGATGACGTTTGCCAACTTATGGCGTCAGATGATCTCAATCTTTTCGTGAAAGGCCGAACGTGCAATGCCATCGTAAGGGCAGTTCTACTGTATGACTGCGAAACCTGGTCGATTCGCGGGGAGGAGGTTCACAACGTCCGTTATCGACTATCGGTGCCTCCGCAAGCATTAGCGCCGTGTGGTGGGAACACCGTGTCAGCAGTGACGAAGTTCGCCGACGTGTCTTCGGAACGGATAAACTCTGTCGACCTTTGAGCATTTGATCTCGTTCACAGGCTTCGTTGGCTTGGCCACATCTTACGAATGCCAACTCACCGCCTGCCACATCGTGTCTTGTTTGCGAGTGGTGGTTAGGCTGGAAGCGGCAGCCTGGTGGTCAACGCATGACTTGGGTTCGGGGTATGAAAGCACCTATTGTGAGGCTTGCTTCGGTAAGGGCACTCCGGGTTTCCTGGCTGGGGTCCGAAAGACAATGAACAATTTTAGGTTGAGGACGCTGTCTGATATGACAACGAACACAAGTCAGCGGACCTCGTGTTGCGAGTCTGTGTGCATCGTCGTAACTTTTTCTTTATTACTCCTCTACATTTTTTCTTTGCATCACCCAAGGCATTACTTTACTTTCTCATACTGCCACTCCTTGTGGTTTTCTACGTGTAATTTTCTAAGTTTACATACATAAGCTGCTCAACAACATCCACAACCTCAACATCCAACACTAAATCTAAGTAATTACAACAACCTTGCAGAAACACTTTGCAAGTCGAGACTGCAAAACGCATTGTGAAATGTTTATGAGAGCACGAATAAGCCTCTAACATAATTTCTGCTGCTTGCAAACTGTCGTTAGCATAATCAACATCAGCCAGTCTTTCACCAGATTGCAGGTCAGCGGCAATATATTTTGAGTTTCGCAGACAGTCCTCCATTATTATAGGACAAGCGAAAGTGGTTGAGCGTTCACATATGATAATTCGGTCGTGCCTAATGTGAGGTCAATGGCGCAGTGGTAAACACGGTTGCCTCATGAAAAGCAAGGCCGGAGTTCTAGTCCCGGCAGTGGCAAGGATATGCACTACTGACGAGCTCTAATGAGAGCGAAACTCGAGTCTAGTGCTTCTTTTCGAAAGGGGCCGACTGGATAAGTCTATGGGAATGCGACAGCTGCGATCAATTGTGGGTGATGTTCAACTTGAAATTAACCAAATCCTCGACTACTCACCAGTAAAGTAAATAAAAATGGTGACGTATACAGCCTTGACGTACGCCGCTCCTGGTGCTGAAACTGTCAGACAGTTCACCGTAAACCCTAACCTGAGCTGAAGTATGGGAATAAAGCGCCGACAGTATGTTCACATACTTGGTCGGTACACCCCTACGTTTAAGCGACTCTAGAAGTGTAAATCGATACACCGAATCGAACACACCTTTATGGTCTAGAAACAACACCTGTTGGCCAACGGTATACATGACGCTGCTCCGAAATTTGACGAAGTGTAAAAATGTGACCAATACATTTCCGACAAGGATGGAACCCTGGCTGTTCTTCCCTTATATCTGTCTCCCGAGCTACAGTGAGTCGACGAAGTATAGTGGATTCCGCAACCTTGGCAGTGATTTAGGTCAAGCTAATTCTGCTGTAGTTTCCGCAGGAGCCCCGGGCTTGTTTCTCGGGTATGGGAACTATTATCGAGTGACCCCAGCACGGAGGGATGGTCTCCGTCGTCCACACAAGTTGAAACAACTGAGTCAATGCCTCTACTAACGCCTCTCCACCTTCTTTGAAAAGTGCCGGCACGAGATCATTTAGGGCCAGCAGTTCTAGTATGTTTCACGGCCGAAATGGAATTGCGGAACTATCTCAGTGGGTGGTGCTAGATCTACCGACCAGATGCTACATTACAAGTTTGTGGCGGCAACACAGTAGAAGCAGGAGGCCAGCTAAATTGACCCTCAAAGTGTTCCGTCCAGCATTCTAACCTTCTGCGTTTATTATAGATGATTGCGCCATCCGCCTCGCAGATAGCTTCAGTGACAGACGGGACCAGTAGCACGGTTAAGCTTGAAGAGTTTGCCGAAGTTCCCTTCAGTAAAAACGGTTTCCATTCCCATAACTTTCCCCATTAGCCAAGCCTCGCGCCTCAACTTCCTACGGATATCTCTCCTAAAGCTGTTATATGAAGCACCAGGAGGAATGTTCCATCTGGCTTCTAACAACTCCAGAGATTTCTCCGAGATTCCAATGTTTGTTAACTCACGAACCACCATGCCGCATGCTACAGTACCTGCTTCATGAATAGCCTGTGAGATTTGGGTCCAGCAGCTATTAGGATCTTTGGGGTGAGAACTGCTAACCCTGCTTTCTAAACTGGTTTGGCACTTGTGCTTTATCAACGGCCTGGCCAGCCCTCAACAATGGGTCGTTGTCCAGCGAGCGTAAGAACAAAACGACAACGTACCAACGCAGTGGACCGAATCCAAGTACATGCTCCAATTAGAACGATGGTTCCAAATCGAACAACACACTCATAACTGACAGCTGTGCGGTCTATCTGAGACCAGGTCTGATTCGGAGAAGGCGGGCGCCAAGTATAGCATTGACGTGCACGATGCCTAAAACCAGTACTGGCTAAAAATAGCTTATGCTCAGCGCACAGTTGCAACAGTCGCCCACCATTATCTGAGCGATGTGATGCTATCCCAAACCTGTCACCTAAACGAGACGGCCTCACCAAGGCGACCGACCTGGGCGTTCATATCTCCGGCCAGAACGACTATATCAGAACCATGTGTCGACCGAAGGAGAGTGGCCAGATCCGAGTAAAATGCGTCCTTGACGCCGACGTCACTACAGTCAGTAGGAGCATAAGCAGACAATGAATAAATTTCTGAAAGTTTTGCGTCTAGAGCTGGTTTTAACAGAACCTGCCAAGCGGACGGCACAAAGTCTACTGTTAACAGGAATCCAATCTACCAATGCGGCTGCGGCCGTCGTGCTGAGGACTATACCTACTCCAGCCTGACCTGTAGCGGCGGCTGTGGAGTCACCCGAAGTGTATAACCAGTACCGGTAGACAGTGCGGGTGCTGTTAGTTCCATACATTGACTACTGTCCTGGATTCTAGTCTCCGAAATGCAGCAGACATCGACATTCAACGAGTCTAACGTTCGTGCGAGAGCGACCTGTTGACCTATCTGTTTTAGAGTGCGAACGTTGAAGCACCTATATTAATTCGCATTCTAGGTCTAAGCAAGGGACGAGGAGGGCCTGAGACGGGATGGTAACAGATGCAACTTACCGGCACGATGTTACTATGACTAATTATCTGTTGTAGGACCTGCGGAGTAATCACCAGAAATAGGAGAAGAGAGGGGCATAGGAGATACATTTGATAGGACAGGGAGAAGGGGTCAGTGATAGCGTGTTTTCGTCTGTCTATCCTGCTGTATGCAGCAGGTTGAGCGACCCGGTTGATACCGCGAGACGACAGATGCATTATGGAATCAGTAGTGTTGTGAATATTCGTGATTGTATATGGGCTGAGATACCGTTTGAATGTCCAGACTCACAGAGGAGAACAGTCAGAATTCTCGACCAAAGCCTTTGGCACAAAAGCACGTACCGCAAGTCCGCGGGTGTGCGTCAGTGTATTAGAATTAGTACTTTTTCCGGAAAATGATGCCAACCCTCAACCTGGGGGATCAGGAGACTGGGTTTGTCAGACCTCTACCCATTGGCCTGCCTGGTATGAGTGACTCTATCGGTGTGGTGATCACACCGTCCAGTTTAGCCCAATAGGTCATCGAGATGCGCAGGCATCAAGGTCCAGTCTCGTTGTGACGGAAAAAGCCCAACCAAACAAGGTGGGAGCTCAGTATGAGAGTGAAGCAACCGAAACAGGTTGCCTGCGTTTCGGGTTAACATTCGAAAAAATCGCACGTTGGCGACTTTCCTAGATTAATGAGTCGGGTGTAGCTGTTCATTGATTGAACTGCATGTGTAATACATATATAAAATGGAATAAAACAGATTTTACAGGTGCCGTCTTCCTATTCGGAATTTGGAGTGCGCACGGTGTACACGCCTTTTGTTGATCATTTGAATGATCTTGAAACCAGGGTTCTTAATAATTGCATGGGCGTTACGTGGCAGTATCGACGAATAAGACATACATCACACGAAATAAATAGTCCGGTGGTTCATCCCATTTCGCTAGGGATATTAGGATAATGGGGTCGATGATGCAATGTTTAAAATGGAAAAACAATGTGAATGAGGGCGAGGAGATATTACATGCACCTTAGTTAAGAATATGTTGACGTTTGACAATGATACGGAACCGTCAGCATAAGGCAGCGCATGTTTTCACTCCGGCGCGCTTCATTCGTATCATCAGTTGGCCTTCGCGGTAATTGAACGGTCAAATTTACAGCACTTTCGCAAAACGTCATTTCAGTGATGTCACGTGGAACACGGTAGATTTGACCATAGTCGAACCACTTTTGGAACGTCTCTGTTCTTGGAATTAACCGTTTCTGTGTGTTTCATCTCAGGGACGCATTTACGTTTAACTTATAAGAAAATGGACTAGCATCGCCGGAGGAAACGAAAACCTCATTGCCAATGCCCTCATTGAAATGGACAAAAATAAAATAGCCGATTGTGGTATTCTATCATCTTCGAGATAGTTACCAATGGGATAAAATATCAGCCACACACCTTACCCACAAATTCCTAGGCATTAGCACGTGCCTTCGATTGATGAAAAAATGACAAACCCAACGAACAACTAAACACTTAAACCTATTTAGAAGGACAACCATAAACAATCGCAAGCATGATGCTACGTGATAAGAGAAACCTACCTTTGCTTTACTATGACAGCTAAAGGTAAGTACAAATTCACCCCGCTTTGTTTCACTTTGGCGAATCAAGAAGAAACCGTCTGTCGTCGACAGAGACGGTTGCGCAGTACACACAGACGATAAATGATCTATAGGGCTTGAGAATGCAGAACCTGTTAGAAGGTGAGGTCCATTTGGCAGACTTTTTTGGTTTGGAGTGACCATGGAAGATGAACGACGATCGTCAGTTGAAAGCTGTCCCAATACGTAAGTTGCCGCACGCACCCGAGACAATGTACCGTGGTACCATGGATAAGCTGACAATTGCCGGCCGACGACGTCCTCAAAGCCACCATTTGACGAGGGACTAGCATCAGACGGATTCCAAGTACAGTTTGGGACGGAAGATCTGCAGGTAGCGCGCAGTGGTTCGGGTCTGAAGGTTGGAGTTGTGGAGGAGAACGTGGGAGTTGTAGGGATTATGCTACCGGACTGCTGTTTGCCGTTTGGGAATTCGTTGGCACGCGGACAGAACGTAGTGGACAATGAGGGTGGACGATGTGTGTCAGAGCTTACAACCATTGGACGAGAAGGTGTCGGACACAAGACGACTAAAATGGGGATAAAAAAGATGTAAAACATAGAAATGACGATGTTGATGAAATTACATGTGAAGTATTGCACGTTCCAAATATTGGTTGAAAAGAGGGCTACAGATCATTCTTGCTTGCAGGAGGTTATAAATTTGAGACATAAGTTATCCATTGGTTGGGTGAAATCCCCTGGAGTGCAAGGGCGTCACGGCCACAGGCTGCGCAGATGACACCGGGGACTCTCTACAACCATCACAAGCATTAATGAAATCCATCGCTCGTGTAGTTGAAACATGAAATTACACATCTGTCGTCATACCATACCATATTTGAAAAGATGATTATGTACGTACTCGTCTGCTCTAAGTGCCCCATGGCTTACCGTAGGATTTTCTTGTCGGTCGAACTGAATCCGAATAACTTGCGACATACGAAAAGGAAGACTAAGATAAAAATAACCAACTTAACGAAAAACGGATCTGAATTTTCAAACGCCTTTAGAAAGCATAATGCGCAAATTTCGCTAGGCTAGACCAAAGGTTACTTTTCAATTAACAACAACAATGTGATTTGGATTGAAAGGTGTCAGAAAGGCATCCGGTAAAATGACCAAAAAACGGAGCAAAATAGAGACTTAAAAATGAACGTCAATATACCGTGTCTCGAAACACATGTACACGGGATCTTCACTGAGAATCACTGTCAATAACATGACTTAGTTATCGTTTTTACCACACGGAACATATGAAACCATATTTTGGGATCAAGTGTCTAAACTAAGGTGATGGGTTTATATAATACATGACCTGTAATCTGAGACCGTCGACCTAATAAATGACGGACGTACTGTTTTGTTGGCAGTAAATCTTGAGTTATCAGCTGCTTTCACAAACGTGTTATAAATTGGATTGTGCGTGCGGTTCGCGGTACACAAAACATCGCGACGATACAGCGGTAAGGTGGCCGTCATATAGTTTATAGGAGATGTAGCGTCAAACAGCTGCACTGGTCGAGAGGGAACAAACGGAGCGTTACAACATACAATACCGTATAATTTTTGAACCTACGGATTAGGGCCTACATCGAAATAACATCTAGTCAGTCCCGGTCCCTTGTTGATTGCATTGTCCTGTGTCTTGAACATTCAATTCCGTTTGTTTCCTCGATAATACCAATGTTCTCAACCATATCGGTAGAAAGATTCTGTTTTGTCTTCTTAAACAACAGGGTATTCAACCGTCATCCATAATGTTGTGTGATTGTTTTTCGAATTGTCCCCAATTTACTAGCTGAAGTGATTAAGAATCTTCTTCATTAATCACAGATTCGGGTACAATCCAGGGTGCACTACTTCCCTCACTTTTTTGTTCCCTCTATACGAGCTCCGTACCCACTTCCAAGAGTTTGTTTCGGCTAAAGCATGTGGATCATATCGTTTTTGGCGTTCAACATTCTGAAATATCCTCATCGCTTGCCGGACAGAATGGCCCTACCAAACTGACCAGTTGGTCTGGCGCACGCAAATTGTCGTTCAACATATCCAGATGCAACGATGTTTTATTTCCACCCACTCGAAGAGGCAACCTACTACCTACTTTTTAATAACTGTTTCCAAACAAGAGCTGAAAACAAGTTTATTCCCAGGTCGCAAACTGTTGTGCATTTTTTAGGTGTTATATTGAGCCACAATGGCGTGGTCTCATCATGTTAGCCATGTTTTTACAAGGGTGAGAAGAAAGTTGTATTTCACGTCTAAAGTCAGTTTCAACCCCGTATCATCTTACTCTCCGTTTTGTGAACGCATATGTACTCTCCTTTTGGCCGATTACCTTCCTGGTCTTCTACGCAACGATTTTCAGTTTTTTTCTGAATCCATATGAAAATTGTCTAACTGTAACTGTACTCCTCATTATAGTCTCGTTGACTTTATAATGATCTAAAATTTTAAACCATGTAAGTCACTTGGCCCTAAAATTGTGTCCGATTTCGATCACCGTCTTCATTCGGACCTTTCCAAATACATAATGACATCTTCAACTGGGTCCCATCCCAAACCTTTAATATGCGCGTACCCGTGCATGCAGTTTACGAGTTATCCATTACTTAGCACCATTCCTTAGTAACCCAGACAATTTTTTGAAGGAATCGACCGTAAAGTTAAATTAGTAATTTCACTAAATATTCTGTCAACTGAAAGTATGATTGTGTAAATACTAAACATTCACCTCTCGAGGTGTGCGAGGCAATTTCTTGACCTGACTTGTTACAGTGAGCCTAGGTACCATCCGGGCGCCAGATCCAGATAGGGGAACAATTAGGGTTGTCATTCGAAACGTATGACTCAAAAGCTTGTATCACATGGTGGTGGTCGAGAGAGAATAGGTGATAACTGTCGCGCCTTCACAAGACGATCGAGCAGATACGAGTGAAAAAATATGTAAGAAATACACCCCTAAACGTACACACTAGTTTACACGTCTGACATGTCTCAACATTTGTTACCAGTCACACAAAGGTAGCTTAATAAACGGTTCCACGAGAAAGGTTGTGGGCTTCTAACTGTTGTTATCTCGGGAGTTCCTTTTGTTTATGTCACAGCACTCATTGGCATCGATGAGTAATGCACGGTGCGATTAATGTCGCTTTTTCGGAATAGAAGTCAACCTTTAATCCAGCCTCAATCTATGATACCAAGAGGTTACAGGACGTCGAGACGATTTAGAGAAAATCAGCTAACTTGAGCAATCTTAAAATTAGTGTGCACAACTTCACCCTAGAAACAGACCACTGCGGACATATAGCACAGTAAGATTGGTACACGAAGACTCACCATCGGAGAGAAATCTTGAACCGGGGAAGTTTGGAATTGAGGTTGATGAATGATTGTTTAAATGTGAGGAGAGCTGTGTTCGCCTAACGGAATGTTCAACCGGTTTCGGTTTAGAAAGACTGAATTGAAAAAAACAAATTAAGATTCATCAAATTTCACACCGTCCGGAAGAGCAAAGAAGATAGTACTACGTTCTAAGTTTGAATAAAGGATGATGTTTTGTTAGGTTCGAGCGTGCATTCCAACGTATCAAACATACGTTAACGCGTGGTATGATCAACATAATTGATAGTGACCTATGAAGTTTTCAGAGATAACGTCAGTAAGCGTTCAACAGGATAAGCACTGACCTTTTTACGATACCAGAAAGAAAAACGAACTGAGAGCCAGATAGACATGAATCAAATGATAAAGAAACATCAATGAAAACTACTCATGGCAAGGCAGTGATAACACTCACCAATCTTTGCTGTCGGACAAAGCTGTTCTCGAGGTGGGGTGATCCAAATGGTCATCCTCATCGTGCTTAACAGGCAAACGAGGGCTACTGATAGGAGTCACTGGACTTGATGAATTTGATGCCAGTAAACTAGGAAAATCAACAGGTTTGCACTCTGTCTCTGCTATGTGTCGACAAACGTGAGACAACTTTTTTCTATTCCAACTATCATTGTTGTGATTTGGGAAAATGGACTTTGCCGTAGAGACCGCGCTGGTGGATTGTGATATGTTCCCTAATTCATTATGGCGATCCGAGGAGCGGCCGTAAAAGGAGGGGGAGTTGCTCCAAGAAGACTTTCGGCGGAGGGGTGGCAAACCTTTTTGTAAGGCTGACATCCAACATCTGGCGTCGTTTGCGTTTGAAGTTTGAAAAAATTTGGGATCACCAAATTCCGTCTACAGAAAAAAAATAACACTATTACATTGGACATGTACGAGGCCCACCTGAAAATCGATATGACAGCTACGGAACTATCAGGCAAACAACGATCTGGGCTCGACGTGATCAAACAAGTGATTACAATCAATTGGGAAAAGGTATCCAAAAATGGTTGTGGCTTACTTTGATCAGAAAAACGTTCTCCCTTGGTACCGTGAGGTCATCTGACGGAATGGATTTTAAATCCACGATCGAATTGCAGAAGATTCCGTATCGTGGTTTTTCCTCCTAGAGAACAAAAAAGAAGACAGTAACTGAACTAATGATGTTGTGAACAAGTATCTCCCATAATTTTTACACAGACTAGACATTCAAAAGTGTCCGTCAAAGTCATGAGAACAAGCCTAAAAAACAGTACACGTGACAGTTGCTGAATGGGCTGGAAAACCGATCGACAGAAAAATTTTCGATTGCGTCATTTTGGACAGTTCGGTAGTCAACAATATGGCTAAGTTCATGAACGATCCAGTGCCTCTATGTATTACGTCATCTTAAGAGTTCCCACACTTTTGGGTCAATGGTAAAACAATGTAACCTATAATTTCCGTACGGAATAAGCATTGTTATGATCAGCACACTATTGCCAATGTCATGAATGTGTACTTATACCGCTTGCAAAATATGCTGTACCATAAAATGCAAAAACTTCCTCAAGTCTTTTACGGATTCATATTATCTCCGAAATCGTTTCTGCTCAAGAGGTAGCCCAGACAAAGAATGAGACAACCCACTGGTGAGCGATATAGTGAATGAGATAAGGCTTGAAAACCCAACTGGAGCAATTTCTGAAAATACAGTTGTGTAGCGTGTGCTCTGCCGTTGTCCGACAGAACGACTAGGATTTTTCTAATGATAAGCGCTAGTTGTTGCCAGCAGTTTCTGGTGACCTATCTCTGATTAATTGTAATACAGCCCTGGTATAGTCGTGGAGCCGGGTCACAGAAAGTTGTAATTTGTTAGTCCGGCATCAGATCAACAAGCAAGTAATCGCGATCTTCAGGTGTTCAAAAAGTATACGAAAATCTGGCGGAAAAGAACTGGTTAGTGTATCCCTCTCCAGCTTTGAGTCGTATTTGGCGTGGACTGTCATTTATCTCGACAGTAACACGACGTAACAGCTTAAAGAATTTTATGAGAAAATAAACAGTAAGCTGGCAGAAGAAACAACCATACGAATGCAGACATGTCACTGCGTGTGACGTTTCAACGGTTGGTAGTTTTCGCCCAGCACTGCTCCTAACATGGTAGGTGGCCCATCCTATTATCGTTGCGAGACGCGGTCAAGGGTTTCATAACCCCTAACCACCTTACTGTCTTGGTATTCATCCTGACCGCCAGCAGGCATGTTGAACGTATGCTTGCAAGCCTACGAGATGAGATTATTCAGCTAATTTAAAGCGGCCCGTTCACAATAAAAAAGCTTGGTTAGAATACGCCCAGTCCTGCAAAATAACGCCGTAAACATTGAAAGTACATACCATGCGGACTAGGTTCGTCAGTTACAGCATGTTCTACAGGTTGTTCCTAAACGATGTCGTTTGTAAAGTCAATACAAGTAAGCAGTCCACTTGATAAAAGCGTCACTCCAAAATCCTGCGGAATGGCAAATGTTTCAGGTTACCAGTTGATTAAAGAGGAAAACGGAGATGAGAGGTACTTGCCGAACGACACCTGAAGTGGAAAGAGGTCGACGGTGCTCAAACTGTCCTCAGAACGGACATGCGGCGGATTGAGAGCTCTGATATTGATGTTGTCCAACGGAATCAGTTGAATCATCGGCATGGCTTCGTCGACAGACTATCTTCGTGCGCATTAGAAAAAAACAACACAGCACGAGGAACACGTTCAAAAAAGTTCCCCAGATTGACAATCCAATTAGGTTGGTGTAGGTGGAAACTCAGTTGCTCAAATGCACACGCGTCACTTAGGCATTGAACTGCTACTGGAAGAAATAATCTCACCTTTGGCAACGACATACATCAGATTGTGAAAATCATGTTTAACTTTCAGGCAATCATGAAAAAGAAGCCTTAGTCTAGAGGTTAGAGAGAGGTCTGAGATGAAACAAAATGGACGAAGAAATCCCACGCCTAAACTCCGACAATCAACATCACGTCGACCAACACCGCCTACGAACAAAACCGAACCGCAACTGACAGCAAGACAGAATGTTATTTGATCGGTCGGCCTGCGAAATTATATTGCGAACCTGCAGCTAGAAGAAACAGTGATCACAGTTATAGAAGAATCTGTTGCTAAACACACCGAACAACAACAACATGCTACATACTAAGTCGTCTATGGACACAAGTCATGTTCGCAAACATTTCTCGAAATCTGTCTGTTTATGATGACAATAAAAACTAAAGTCGAACAATATATTTCAACTGAGTAGGTTACCGACAATTCTTGAGAAGCATGGGAGCGCACAAAAACCTAACGTCAACTGTTGAACCAAAATAAAAAAATAATCAACGAAACAAACGGTTTTCTGCATAGGCATAGTTTTTATAGTATTGTCACCAAACGCCACGGATTTTTTTTAGAATGAAGGAATTACAAACTAAAACATCACTGCAAAAGTGACGGGAAAATTGTTTACCTGTGATATTTTGCGAGCGACTGAACTCGTCATGAAAATGGAAACACAGTTAATCCATAGTTAATCTGTCCTACACTCACCGAAGGCGGGGTGAAGACTTCGAGCATTAAACCAGCACTGGTAGTAAATAGACATAAACGAGAAGGTACCCATCCACAATCATCAGCGTCCTCATTGAGAGAGGCTGCAGTTGATCTGTTATCACCACAGAGAGTTGAACGCTGATCGGAAGTCAAAGGCCCCAGCCATTCCATGACTAGTTCTTCACGAACAACATCAACAGGTAGATGGACAGTAGTACCCGGAAAACGAGGATAAGGCTCCAACTGGGGGCTGTTTAAGAAAAAAATACAAATATGGTCGCATTTTAAAGGAACCGAATTGGAGATGAGATTGTTGGACGAATTCTACATATCCGACGAGACCTAAAACATCGTCAGAATTTTGTGCACATCGACTTTCAAATTCCATGAAACTACTGCAGTGAGGAGGAGCGATCGTACTATACTACTCACACCACTGCTATTCAGTAGTGGGCCAGAGCATAGATTTTGACATTGAAGTAGCCGCAGGAAAAATACAAGAAACATCGGAGTGCAGCATCGCATGAAATGGTTCTTGGTACGTAAAGGAACTGAGCATTGGCGTCTGTGGCAACCGTGACGTTCTGGGCCCAGTACCGTACGCAGATGAGTGTTTTGTTTGTTGTGTTGAAACGCATAACCCATGTGCTGCTTTCCTGAATAGACAACCTTGCGCCATCCGTGTTTTTAGCTCACAACACTATGTGAATCAATCCAACCATTACTCATACACGCAACAACCGTCCAACGAAAGCTCAAAACTTATGACCAACTGTTACGGATGTTAGCCTGATTGGGGAAGAGGTCGCTTGTTGCAACGTTTGGGTCCAGGATTTATTAGTCACAATAATTAGGGAGCAATGCTAATGTAACTCTTCCTGTTACGTCAACCGTAGCATAATCACCGCCAAAAAGCACAATACCAAACAAACAGATGCCAGTAGCTTGGATAATGTGCCACTGCGATAACGGTTGGACGTAGTCGCCGGTATGCTATCCCGTGTGATCGAAATGCTTTCGGCATCCTTCAAACGCCCGACGTAGTTTCAAATACATTCACTACAGACAGCAGTGACCGGAATAAACCATCCACGCCTTATTTATTACGCTCTTGAGTTGGACAAACTCTTCATTACCGAGTGAATCAAATTACTGAATCATCCGCTCTAGGTAAGGTTCTCCAAGAAAACCGTATCTATTGTTATCTTGCAGCTCAGACTTTCGGGTCAGAGGCTCCGGGTGGGATCCCCCAAACCATCCGCGTCCGCAGCATAAACAACCGGGAAGTGCAAGGAGCTATCAAGGCTCTGAATCAAATTACTGAATCATCCGCTCTAGGTAAGGTTCTCCAAGAAAACCGTATCTATTGTTACCTTGCAGCTCAGACTTTCGGGTCAGAGGCTCCGGGTGGGATCCCCCAAACCATCCGCGTCCGCAGCATAAACAACCGGGAAGTGCAAGGAGCTATCAAGGCTCTGACAGACTAATCTACTCATTTTCAACTTCTCCCTATTCTGCTTCTAATTTTCGCCCATTCACGTCCAGACAACCGGTAAACATTGGTGGTTTCAATGTCCGCACTCTCCGACTAATCGGTCAGCAAGCTGCTCTGGCTAGTACTCTCTCAAGCCTGAAAGTGAGTGTGCACTGTGGCTGCGAAACGCGCTTTTACGTTTCTGGAGTTGTTAGTCCCTTGAATTCACACCTGAATAGTGCTATATAGTGGCGGCTCTTTCTCAACGCTAAAGCCGGATTTGTCAGTCAAGCTAGAATAAGATTGTACTGAGCTTCAGCGTACAGCAGAGCTTGCCCAATTGGATCCGAACGAAGAGTGGTCAGCGCGCTGTGAGACTTAAAAGTCCAGCCAAAGTTGATCGACAAAGACGACAAGCACGTTGTTTATTCATCATATTTATAGATGATATAATAGGATAAAGTTCCGATACTGTCAAGAGCATCTTCTACGATGCGGTCTTTGACTTTTAGAGACAAAGTAAGCCCTCGGAAATGCTAGTAAAATGAACTCACAACTCGTTCGTCTTACACCAGAAGAGAAGTGGCTAGGTGGTAGGTTCAGTGTCCGGGCCCGATGCACTGACAACAGTGATCGACTATTACAATTATGTACACCTCACGGACACTACCTGTCGAGCTGCGCAGTTCAGTACAAATGATAGCAATGCGTTACGTGGAGACTCGTGCAAATCAGTCATGGACGCAAATTGGTCATCGTCGCCAGCTTTAGTCGTACTAATCCATTAAAGCATGACGTTCATTGCGGAGTGACAACTTTATCTAGGACCATGCGGTCTATCCTTTTATCTTTTGTTCGAAGATAAGTCGCCTGCAAACAAAGTAATCAGTTGAAAGTTGCGCTGTGAGGGTACAATCAAACAGCAGACAGCTGAGCTGCCAGGGTCACAACAGTGAACTGATCCAAACGAGAACTGACAGAAATTTTAACAGCTGTAAGAGCCTGCTGCAAAGTGGTCAATTCAAAAAGATCATCGCAAGCAAGGAAAGAGTGGATTCCCAATATTTTATTAAAATTTATAAATAAGGATCGACCGAACTTCTCGATTCCGAAAACGGTAAGGACCACCGTGATCCTAAATACAAATTTACGAATAGCCCGTGTACGGACCGTTAAGCCTACTTAATTGAGTGATCCAAAGAGAGAGAAAAGCACATTTTAAAAGAACAACTGAGTTCTGTTGTTCTTGATTTATAGTTGCACAAGCTACAAACAGGCCGTTGGTGAGACCACATGTGAGAAGGATGTGTAGTTAGTTATGACGCCAACGGCAAACCTTCGTCAGAAACTGAACTGGCACCGAAACGTAAAATTTTGAAACGCAATAAAGTCCCAGGTTTACACATTTTGTTTTCGGCCCTTACAAAAGATGGTGGTGGGAGATGGTTATTTACACTCATCACTCTCCATCATGCCATATGGGAGTCTTAAGAGGGGCCCTGCGGTCGGAGCTTGCTACTCTAATTTTCAAGATAGGTGCCATGATATCATGACATCATCAGGCTTGGTAACCTGGTCCTGGTGCTCACGGATTTCACAATACAGCTGTTTCTGATACACAAAGAACCAGGTAGAAGCACAGGTTCGTTTCCGGCCTGGTCGCGTGAGTATCGAGCATACCTTCACCTTGAGGTAGACAACAGAGCATCAGCACTCTTCCCTTCCCCACGGTCGTGATATTTTTAAACTTGAAGCTAATCGTTGATTTCGTTGCCTGACATGTTCTTTGGGGCTGTCTGCAACGCGCTAGGGTCCCAGTGAAGTATGTAAATTTAGTGAAATCGTTGGATGCCCACTCTGAGTTGAGAGCATGCATTCATCGGCAGATATTGCGTGCTATCTCATTTTCAAATGGTGTGCGACAGAGGGGTCCGATATTCCATTTACCAATTTTATAATGGATAATAGTCTGGAAGGAGCACTTGGGCGCTCGGAGGGACTTTTAGTAGACTTCTACTCAAAACAGAGAGAAGACGTATATCGCGAGATGTTAACATTTCGATTTACTCTCATCAGTCGCCAACGTAAAACCAGCAAATTTTATATAAACTGCACATAACAACTGAATGAACTAACTACAAAGATTTGACTTCTAGCGCGCTAATAGTGCCATCAATTCCACGGCAAGCAGTAGTAAACCGATGGATATTGAGTTTGCGAACGGCATTGTTTTACTTAGTTCGTCTGACGAGACCATACAGATCATGCTTAATTGGTTGGGTGAGGTGGCCGGTCTGTAAGGTATGGCAAGTCGCACAATCAAAATGCAGTCTGATTACAAGAGTAGGCAGTAACCCTATTTTTTTGTCATTACAGACAGACCGCTCGCGAGTGTCGATCGTTTTACCTGTCTGGGTTGTGTCGTCTCATTAACTGAAATTACTGCTAGGAGTCCACGAGGATAACGAAAGCATGCAGTGCACTTACCAATCTCCGTCACTTGTGCCATTACAAATACTCTAGTTGTCGATCAAAGACAGGGTTTACGATGTGTTTTTGCTCTTAGTTTTACCCTATGAATTGCAGATCACGGCCACTCGTGCGAAAAACGCACATCGACCCTTGGTATGCGATCGCCACCAGTTAAGTCTTATTAAATGGACCAACTATGTGATCAACGTGATAGTCCGCCGACATGTGATTGGGAAATGGGCAAGCTCGTGACCATTAATCGCGGTAAGCATGTTGCACAGCCAACGATGGTTGGGTCACACAATTCGCATGGCAGCAACGCGCTTGCCGTACAGAGCATTACATACTGAGACTACCAACGGCTGGATAAAGCGGCGTGACGGTCAGAGCAACAGCGTGGTCACGAAATATGAAGACCCTGACTGCTCCACTGAGTAAAGTGGGTAGGTGTCGCCTGCCTGGATGGGGTCCTCGTGATCACTCAAACCGCTGGTTGGAGACGCTATCCGAGATGGCAACGTGTCGCAGTCAATGGCGTGCTTCAGTCCATAATATTCAGTCCTGTTTAATATTCATACAGGTTGAACATCACCCACAATTGATCGCAGCTGTCGCATTCCCATAGACTTTCCAGTCGGCCCCTTTCGAAAAGAAGCACTAGACTCGAGTTTCGCTCTCATTAGAGCTCGTCAGTAGTGCATATCCTTGCTCTCATGAGGCAACCGTGTTGACCACTGCGCCATTGACCTCACATTAGGCACGACGAAAATGATCATATGCGAACGCTGTGTAGTATTGTTTGTCCTTCGCTTGTGTCGTTTTGGACACAATTTTTTTCCTATTCTGTAGTATTCTACGTCACTATAAAGATGGGCGGTGGTTGGAACCACAGTGCCGCCTTCTAGTCACGTTGACGATAGTTATGAATGAATGAATGTAAATGTTCCTGAATTACAAAACATATTACAAGCAGACAGCATTTGATACGATAAGCGACGAGTAGCAACGATTGAAACACGCTGGAATAGGTCAAGTGGGTGGGGGTGAGAGTAATAATCGTGCGAAAGCCACATTCATCCTCCCTGTTATTCACAGGACAAAAATCAAATGCAGACGTACTACAGAATGCAGAGGAATTTCCAAGAGTAGAAATGAGAAATCCGTCGTGGGTTGCAATAACAAACCGCTGTACAAGAACCTGAGCAATGAAACGATAATAGCACATAGTCAGTTTGATAGAAGACAGACAACAGTGTAAGGGGATCGATCAACTCTAAACTGCTAACCATGGTAACGCAAGTGCAGATTGAGAACACATCTTGCATGCAGACACAGCAACAATAGACCAAGATGAACTATTACCTTTGAGCAGGAGGTTCTCAAACAACGTGATTAGCTACGAAGAAAAGCGATATAGTTCCGTAACTGACCTAATCGGAGTATAAGTGGTCTCGTAAATCTCAGCAAAGAAGTCCCAACAAGCCACAACAAAGACTTCAAAATCGCGTGTAGTGCAAAACTGTCAAAACTCGTTTTGCTATCGATGTGCACCTCGCTCTACCCTTTTCAGTTCATATCTTTTTATATATAGATTTTTCCCATTAAGTGCGTTTGTTTCATGATACCCGAGTGTTCAGACGTGTGTATAAACACACAATAATAATGGCGGGCCCGATCTACAGCAATAATCAGTAAAAATTATGCTGATGAACGGAAGATTTTGTGAGCCAAAACAAGCGACTCAGTCAAAATAAAACATTGTGTAACTCACCGTTTAGGAACATCCTCTTTACAAGGTTTGTCAGAATCAGGTGGAAACATTTGCTGTACCGACCGAATAGGAGGTCGGTGCTTCCAAAGAATCGTGAAGCTCTTACGTAACCAGACAGAACCAAAACGCCAACTCTGCTTGGAGTCCGCATGTTCCAACAGACCAGTTTTCGAACCGCAACTGGATGTATGGTTTGAATTTGAACGAGTGGAACTATTTGCACGTCTAACATGGGTTGATGTTATAGTGTCCAATGTGACATCATGATTTGTCCCAGCGCTATTGGATCGCCAACCACGACCTCTTGACATCCCCGAGTGAAGGTATAAGAAGGACTTGTCATAGTGGGTTTCGCATTTTGCAGCTTTTGCAGCCGCCAGAACAGCACTGGCATTTGCATAAACTGGCAACGGAAGTGTATCACTGAGAGATGATTCGAGAGACAGCCTTTCATCTTTGGATGAGGTGTGTTCATCACTCGTTTTTGGTAATCCTGGAACATCAGAAAACGATGCGTGATAGAATACATGAATGAACTGACAGAGATCACTGGGAATTTCATCAGCAGCAACACCATAGACAGCAATACATCGGTGGTTCACACTGATGCTTGACTGCCACACAACCACGAAGAACAAGGAAAAATAATAGTAAAAACTTATATGGGAAGAAAGAAAATAGAGGAGGGGAGGGGAAGTGGACCTAACTACTAAAAAATAGCTACGTCTATATTCAAACAT
>LOND01005901.1:21918-33875 GCA_014220965.1 Paragonimus kellicotti
AGGCGCATTTCCGGAGGCCTGACGTAAGACAGAGAAAGAGATGGTAGTGATTCAGACAACCAAAAAGTTAACCATGAAAACTAAAGTTCAAGAATCAGAAGGCCGAAGAAGTTTTATCGATTAATTCTCAGTTCGTTGGGTGAACAGGGCTTACTGTCCCACACGTTCAACTGCTGACAGACATTAACTTTGAAACCTGTTAGATTTTTCGTTCGGTTTCGTCAGCCGTGAATAAATTTTACTCGTCAATGAGCCAAGAGAAATTGTCTCGATTATACACACATGCACGTTACCAACTTTAAGTCGAATCCACAGCTTGAAAAGTCATCAATCAAAAGCCAAACAAGGAAATCAGTAAAAAATAAAAGTATAATGAGGAATGAACTTAGTTAAAACAATAGTAGCTTTGTGTATACGGACATTCCGTTGTGGTGTTGCCATAACGCCTTAGCAGTTGCGTGATTGATCGCACAACTTTAAACATGAGAGAGTTAGCGTTCATTCGAGCAGGCGAACAAGAATTTCCTAACTCGTGAAAACGTAACCCGATCTGTAACTTCTCTAACCGTCCAATACATTGTGTAAACTCAGTCTTATCCCAATCACTTGAAAGTAAAATTCGTGTCCCCCAAGTACAAAATACTTCTTCAAGATTAGCATCGATCTGTGCATGCAGTCACTCTAATTGGTGACAAGCTGGAGTTAGTCGAGAGTTTTGTTCCCACTGAAAGTTGTACTATAGCAAATGGTGATGTTGGAGAAAATATCACCCCACGCACCTCTACAATCAGGCTTACGGTTGCTACTCTCTGGTGCTAAAGTGACATCCGCTTTCCGTTAACGGGTGGAGCGTACGACGTGGCTGCGCATACGGTACTGCTCTAAGATCAAAAACCTAGCAACTCCACACCAATGACATTTGTAGGTTATATGCTTTTGGTAATCGTTGCCTCCGTAACACTGCTCCTGTGGTGACAGCACCGCGTGAGCAACGACCTGGTAGAGCGACGTGTGCTGAGAACAGACAACCTTCGTCTACGAGGAGCAGTTTCATCTTATCAGTTAAGGTAACTCGGACACGTCTTGCGCAAACATGATCAACACCTATCATATCGCGTCACTTTGCACTTCCTGGATAGGACTAGAGAAAAAAACAGCACAGTGAGCAATCTGACTTGGCGTGTGAGCATTAAAAAAACATCAAGTCTGGCTTTAGTTGGCTTTAACCAGCACCCCAGCTGAGGTTAAAAAGATGTTTAGTATCGTTGACTAAAGACGTTGAGGGATACGACTGCAGGCCGCAGTTTGTGGTAGTGATGACGATCTTCAGTTGCTTTCCACGTTCTAGTCTAACTGTTCGGTCTATTAAGTGTTTGTTTTGCGGTGGCAAATTGCCTCCAGGCTTGCCTTCCGGCAAGTATGTTAACAATAACACTTACCTCATATGAACCTTTGGGAACGAACAAAGCAATGAGTGGTGTGAAATAATGGACGAGTGGCAGCCGATCCATCTTAACTTTCCCAAATCCATTGTTATTCAATGTCCGGTGTAATTGTCCATTACCTGGAGAACCGCTTGACCCAGGCAAACAGCGTAAACTACGGTAGTTTATAGGTGAGATATTTCTATGAGACTATGTCCGTAGAGATGAAGCAATCCTTGGATGATAGAGTAGGCAATAGTCAATACGATAAAAACCACACAAAGTGATAAACGTGCCACCAGTGAAAGTCGTCTGTTAATCCCCACCCCCACCCCCCACCCAAGAGAGATCACAAGATACCGACGTGCTGGACAATAAAACAGCAGAGAAAAAAGAGGTCAAACTCGGTGCATTGAGTAATGCAGCTTGACATAATTCCAGCGTTTGTATTACACCAAACAGGTAACCCACCTGAAAAAACTGTTTGGCTCCATCAATTGACAGAAGATCTCCAACCAACTGATTGCCAACACGCAGTTTTCTGTAAACCGGGTTGTCTGGATATTGAATGAGATTGTTTAAAATACGAGCAAAATTCTGACGGCGTTTTGCGCGCCATTCCGATGGTGTTGGTTGTTCAGCGAGCGGAATGTCCGGAGACGTTGGAGGTTTGTGATTTTCCAAACCGCGGACCAACATCAATGTAGCAGCTTCAGGGAAGTTCACCTTTGCTTCTGAAGAAAGATATTCATTGATAGATTGTTCTACTTGGTCGCGAGTGCCAACCATAGCGTCACCGAATAAGGCCGGACACCAGAAAAGCACTCCTGAAAGATGAGAACAATAAATGACGAGGTTTGTAAACAAGACATTCGTGATCCACATAATCGATAGCAATACATCAGTGGCTGACGCTGATATCTCACTATCAAGTGGCTATGATAAACGACCCTAGTTTATAGGTACCATAGAGAGAATGATGGATTCTAATTCGTAGTCAATCACCATGTACACAGCCAGATTGTAAATGGGTGAGACAGAAATGAGAGTTCATAAAAATATGCACATACAACTTAACTCAAGCCAACTTTGACTTTGTCAAGAATTGCCTACTAGACAACTCATTAGAGAAGGAAGTAAAAACCTCCAGTGTTAGGTACCTAGTTGTGAGATGGGGTTATTCATTTGGAAACTGAGTGGTATCTCGAAAGCAATGTTTATACAAATAAGATAGAATGCGAGATCAGTCGCACAACTTGCTCCACTGTGATACGAATCGCAGTGTGGGAGCCCAAGGGGGACTTGATAACATGTCTTGTCGGTCTACTCAGCAGGTACTAGGGGATGGTTCAAGAGAAAAAGATACGATATCACCTTCAAGAGATGGTAACACATACGTGATAAAGCTGAGGGTTTTTCAGTAGTGATCACTTTCTGTGTAAATCGTTCTTTGAGGTCCTCCGCTTCCCGTTGTGCTCGATGTAATTCTTCAAGTTCGCGTTTCACCTCGTGATTCACAGGTTTCTCTGCACGAATTCACGTGGAAAAGTGATTCAGGGGAGAATAAATTAATCCCGTTAAAAATGGTCGAACAAATACATTAGGAAGCTAATCAACCAAATGCAAAAGAAGACACCAAATTCTACAATGTATGTACAACAGTGTTGCGGTATGTGCCGCACAGCATCATGAAATATATGTAATATGGTTAATGCAACGTAATAATCGAATGACGAGGTGATCCGCGTTGTTGCCCTAGTACAACATATCCCTATGTACCCTGGTTGATAGTATGACAGAGATTGTGCATGGTTAGCGGAAAAAGGAAGGCCCAATAGGCAAATGCATGTGTTGTAAGTATATGAGCACTACTGACCAGCACATCACAAGCATCACAGCCATGTAGCTCCGCATGCTGACGAAGAATAACAAAAATATCGCGGAATGACGTGTACAGTATACTCGATTTGAAGTGTATATCAGTAAGTATTCATCAAAAAAAGACGTATGCAGCTTTGGAGAATTACGATGAGTTTTACCATTTTGGTTGCGAGCTGTTTAGGGTAACGGATGGAGATTCACCCCTCCGACGAACGAATGAAGATAGCATGGAAAAAACAGCTTTCTGGCAAGCTTGCAAAAGTGACTGTAAGGAGAAGTACCACAGAACACAGTCGCGGACTGGAGAAATTCTTGACTGTTGCAAAGTACGTCACACTCAAATACGCAAAACGTTACACACATTAGGTAGCCATAGCCTTGTGGTTTGGAATTTTCTAGAGGAGCAATCGGATAGGACGAAAAGATTCAAATCTGTGCGACGAAAGCACGGAATAGCGTAGTAGGCGTGTATGCACACTAGTCTCAGTAGATAACCTACTTTCCTGGTAAAATCAATTCACTTACAAGAAGGCGAACCCTTTATCTTCTGAAATAGGCCACAGCTGCAATTGAGGGTCAAAAACAGCAACTGGAGAAATCTGATCGTTACCACAAAAAGCTGACACCATCCTGGTAATGGAAACCAATGTACCTGACTTTGTTATTACAACTCGATCAAAGCAATGGCAGACTGGTTGCATTTTTCTCAAGAACGCCGTCAGAAAGTAGGTATGCTGAAAGGGAGCCCTACAGCATTCTGGCGGCACTAAGTGGCAAAAGTTTCCAATAGGGAACCAATTTGAACTGACAAAAGATTAACGACCTATTGCATTCATTTTTGGAAACGACCGGATGAAAGAACCAAAACGAATCCGAACGTATTTATTGGATGAATTTATTGGATTGTCTTGAGGGACTACAACAAATAGTACGCCCATATTGCATGAGAGATTGAGAAGCGCGAAATTTCAGCCACTGTACTTTGTGATTATTCATTTACACACGTCTCATGTGTTTGCGTCACACCATTTGCTCCCACTAAATCGTGCATTTCGTTGTGACTGCAGAAGACGCTTGGTCTGAGAAACCGTTAAGCGCTAGACATCCGTTACAAAGTACGTGAAAACAGCCATGAATGCAAACACCAATTAGCAAGGTTGTAGTCTCACTACATCCGCTGACAGTGGTGCGTCGCCAGTTTTCTTGTTGGCACGTCCCGGATAATGTATATACATGTTTCCAATCGACATGTTCAATTCCTGACCATCCTGGCGTTGAAGACTGGTCTTCAGTTCCATTGCGTTCGATTCGTGTCATACTACTCATTGACAACACTGTACATTATACAACGTTCTCTTTATATTTCGTTGTTTATCGTGTTGTATATAGACGAGGAGGTTATATTAAAACTGAAACGCACACTTAGATACCGTCAAACCCGCTTCTTACTTTCACATTTAAAAGCCTACTTACTTCGATCCCCTTCGCAATAGTCAACTGCATGCTCACTGAGTTATAACAACCACCATAATCACTGATACTAGTAAATTAGCAGTGAAAACTAGTTTTCGACTCTAAACCACAACGCAACATAGTGTGTAAAATAACGAATAAAATATAGCCCACCAAAAATAATCCAAACAGAATGAAAACTCAAGAAACAAAATTTGAATCTGTTCAAAACAAAGATCAAGGTGTATTGATTTTATAGGAAGTGCGCGATCATAAACAAATATCCGAACATTAAATTAGAATAGAACAGTAACTACCAAATAGCTTCATTGCCTCAGTTCGTTAATCTCTTTTGTCTTTTAGCTGTCTCAATAAGGGCTCGGTCACTCACCACCTTCTAGCCTAAAGCTAAACGGGTCAAGAGAACCTCAGAATGGAGGATAAACAGGACCTGCATGTCCTAACTTACAACTGACTGCTTTCAAATTACTAAGACATATCACTGACTAACTAGCTCGCACATAAGGTCGGTGACTGGGATTGTGACATGGCGCACGGTGTGATAAACGATAGGCAGGATTCCAAATGAATCAACCAATCGTCAATATAAGCGCATTTTTAGAAATCGAGAGAGGCGTTTATTCCTTATAATCAGAAACCGGCTCCCAAGTCTGTACTGCTTGTTCAATGACGCCATCTGACATGTTCGATCAAACATTCACATCGATTATCAAAGGACTCGATACGTTTGACAAACTCGGCTTTCAATGGCCATACCTTGTAGACGTAGAGTGGAAGTAAGTTGACCATAATCTAGCCAGTGGGATCGTGATCCAAGCTGGAAAATGATGCCCTAACCCTACAAGTCCGAGCTCCAACCTTACGTTTAGCACTCTCGCCACTGATGTTGCAGAATTCTAGGCCTACCAGTTAATCTGTAACCTCGAAAGCGTCATTGATGAGCTTAAGACAAGCCATACCATCAATCTTAAAGTCAATTCTTGCAATTTGGAGGGCACTTAAATTGAGTAGGAAGAACAGAAGATACATTGTAACATCTGTAACTCCAGAAAATGATCAAATGGCAGTGGTGTCGTTGGTACAATTCAGCTCGGTAACCTCAGTCGAGTAGGACGTTGTGAGTGGTGGTAAGTCAAAACTTGTGCAGATAGGTGAAGACGACGAGATAAAAACTCACCACCAGTTGTAACAAGCCAAGCGAGGAACAACCTTGGTTACAAGGATGTGATTCCAGAAGCATGACAGGAACAGTGCAGAACAGCAACTTCGCACATTAAAAACACCGACATTGCTGATATACGACCTAGAAAATTACACATAAACTGAAAATTGTCAAAACAGTAGTATTTCGCTGTTTCTGATTTACCCTAAATGATCCATTTTGTTAGCACAAGTCAATTGTTGTCGGCTAGATCAAACTCTCTCCTGGTCCTGACGCATATTTTTTCTACAAGACGATTGAGTACGACTGGTTATAAATGGTTCAACTTATGATCTTACCGTTGTCATCCATTTGAAGTTCCCTTTGGGCAATGCTACGGATCATTAATCACTTCTCAAAGTCTCTGGTGAAGATAGTCTAATCTCCCAGCCAAGCTGGAGTAGGGATCGCACTGAGCGCGAGACGGATCAAGGCTTGCTCAACTGGATCCCAGTGGACGGTCGCTTGTGTGCCGTCCGGTTAAGCATTTCAGTCAAAATAGGTAGACATATCCGAGAAACATTGTTGCAGACGGTTGGTCTCAACGACTACCAGCGGAGCGGCGGACAGCTTGTTGGCGTCGTAGGATCTCATCAGCACCACGCACCACAAGAAATCAAACCCATCACCCGTAAGGAAGCGTTAGATTGTAGCCCAGAACTTTGCAACTATATCATAAGATCGTGGTCACCAGGGTTGCAGGAAGGTTTTCCGTAGTTGTTTTTTATTGTGCTTCTTTTCCTCATAAACTGAAATTAATCAGCCGTTTGCGGTTGGCTTGCAGAGTAGCAAGCATGCATCACGCCCTCAGAAGGGGTTGGGAAAGGACTTTGCAAACGGTGGGTTTTGGAGACCACCGGTGAAGTGCTGCACAGCTGTTTCCATTTCGTATCTCATGGCCACCGTAACCACGATGACCGTGACCTCGTGGTCACGGAGGTGTCTAGAATACAGGCTAACACTTATCTACAGACTGTGTCCAACTCTTCGACGTGCGCGATGCTGTCGAAATCCAGCAAGACCGAAAAAGTCATCCGCCACTACTCTAGTGATCGTTGGCAATCACTGTTTATAAAAAACTTCCCTCAACCCCCTGGGGTGGTTCTTGGATGCATGGTCCTTTGCAGGCCAACCACAAATAGCTAACTGATTTCGGCTCGAGAAGAAGAAGCGCGACAGCTAGGAAAAATAACAGACGTCGTTTACTAATCACGTCTATACATGGTCCAACAGATAGCAGGTCAGACGTCGTCAAGACCGCCCTCTATAATGCGTCCCCTAATCATCTGAGACAACCTAAGCACTTGGACATCACTGTTTCTTGATGATATGAGCGTTTTATGTCAGAAGAGGAGCCGTTACGTGGTTTATTAAGTGTCCGGGAACAATTCGCTGGCAATGGCTATCAACGGTTACAAGTATGTACATCTCACGGACTGTCTAAAATTAGGTTGCGCATTTCGGCAGAAAAGACAGTCACGCGTCACGTGATCTCTTTGTGCAATTCAAGCAAAGGCCCAGGCTGATCGCATCGTTGTCAGCTATCGACGGCGCAACTCCATTAGAGATTGTCGCTCAGATGAAAGTGACCATCTTAGCTCGTACCATGCCGTTATTCGCACCCTCCTTGTTTCATCGTTTGCTCACAGATCATCTGCTCGTGAAACAGTGTTCGACTGGAAATTGAGCGACGAGGACATAGGAAACCTCCCCTAAACAAGACTGAAAATTAGATTACCCGGAGCACAACAATGAAGTGAAACAAACGACCACTACGCAGAAGCCCAACAGCCACACGAACCTCCTATAATGAGGTCTGCCCCAAATGGGTACAGCAGATACGACGACAGCGCATTTTTGCTGACTACACAGAGCTTGTGAACAAACGTCAACTGATCCCCCCTGAATTTGAGTACGAGGCTGTCGAGAATGAAAGTGAAAACTCACGAAGGGTCTGTGTAAGGACCTTGAGGCCTACTTGACTAGGCGACACGAAGAGATGAGAAGGATATTTCTGTCAGGGAATACCCGAGCGCTGTTTCATCTGACTCGTGATTTTACTGGCCGCTGACAAGACGTTTGTAAGGTTATGTGTGAAAAAGGTGACTCCAAAATTTAGAGCTTTTCATAGTGACTTCAAAGATGAGCTGGGTACTTCGAGGAAGAGTTCAACTGGCTTGACTCAGTACATTTGGCTACGAATGACGGAAAATGTCCTGTTAGCTGACATTTCGGATCAGCCTATGTGGGAAAGTGGTTCAGAAGATTAAATTATCGAAGAGCAGCAAAGTTCCGAGCCTGGACAATTCTTCTGCAGTTGTTTTTAAAAACTGTTGTCTGAAGTGGTCACACGACGTAACTGCATATGAGAGGTCCCACATACCTGGTGCTCATTAACAGTTTTATTTATGAAAGAGGTGTAGAGACATCACACAACCACAGAGGTACTGGTATGGACTCTACCGCATTCAAGATGCACATGCCAACACATTTTGGTTGCTTACCAAACACAGAGAACCAACTAGGAAGAGAAATGGCTGGCATCTGACTGGATCAAGCGTGTCCATCATCCGTTCTCTCTGTGACCATCACAGGAGCACCTGAATCCTCTCCTTAGTTAACGACCGTAGTACCTTTGGGCGTAAAAGCTGCCTTTGACTCCCTTACCCGACAGGACTTCGAAAAGAGACAGCCCTAGCACCGTGTCAGGTTGTGAAAATAGTTGCACGCCCATCGTGAGTGCAGAATGAGCACTTAAGCGCAGCTGCCTCGAGTGTCCACTACTTCCAGTAGCTTACGACAGGGGGTGACCGATCTCTTCCCTACGTGACAAAGGTGACTAACGCAGGATCGTCGTGTTCGTTCTCAACTTGCAGACTGATGAATGGACGTGCATGTGTGGGTTAACTGCGAGGACCTCCCAGAGAAATCAGCCACAGACAATGGGCGGTAGTACAAGCAGGGCAACGTCGATTCATTGACTGCTAATAATACGACATGGAGCTAACAACCTAACTACATTATCATCATGATCAGGATCATAGACAGCAATACATCGCTGGTTCACAATGACGCTCAACTTCCACAACTACAAAAAGAGTTAAAATGCTCCAACCGAGCCACACAGGTTGCCGGACAGTGTATCGTCTGTTTGGCGTGTTGTTCGATCTCCGCAAACCATGAGCAAGACTGGGGAAAGACTGTGAATCACCGTGGTGATCCTCGGCACCAACAGGTAAGAAGGCAGACCAGAATACATCGAACAGTTTCAACCCATTAGAAAGGCATTCATAGTAGATGACATTACCTGTCTCGAGGAATCTAATCGTCGATGTCTGCGTTCAATCGTTTGCAGTAAGTGGCAACAATGAATAAACAACGAAGAGGTTACAACGTGGGTGTCATTGCGATCACCAAGTGAGTTTTTTTTATTAAATCTTTAATTATGCATAGACCTACGTGGTTAAGCCATGTATTGAATATAACAGTCGTCTGTCACACAAAGTGTAGACGATGGCCAAGATGTTACCCACAGTAAGTCAGGACCAGTGTATTGTTCGTTAGATTTGGATATTAGACTTGTTAGTAGATCGAATCATGCCTAGTTTCCAAGCTTGCTGAGCGATACTTCAACAGGGTTTGTGATTCAGATGCCCGAGCAGTGCATGAACAGTAGCCACGAACAGGTTTGTTCCTTTTTATGATCAGTTCTACAGTTACTGGAGCTGACCAGAGAAGACCAACGTGTTGTTTCTTCTCAGGGGATTGGGTCCATTTTGATCCTACCAGTGTTTCGCGCACAGCTCCTGGAGGTGTTTTACTGACGGAGATAGGCGAGGCAAGAATGGACGAATGTTCGCTTTGTGTGGGAACGTTTTTAAGTAATGTAGATAGCCACAAAACTACCTGATTGCCCAGGAGACTGTGATAAAAATTATCTAATGCCAAGACTATTACGTGAGTTTAAAGCACGGAGAACTAGAAGATAGTGGTCATATACTGTGAGCTTATTATGAAAACAGCTTCCAAGAGGGTTTGATAGTGAACAACCTTGTAAAAAGATCATATAAAATTTGGTAGCCCTAATCCGCTGTAAAGATTGAGTAAAACATGATGGCGAAATCATTAACTTCAAGCCTGTAGATTTTAAAATACCCGAGAGCAGACGGCAAAGTGAGTTGTGTTAAGAAGCCTTGATGCCTTGCGAATGTTTCAGAGACATGTATACATGCCTCTGAAACATTCAGACACGCGTAACACAGAACGAGAACCAGGATATTCCTTGAAACATCTTGAACTATATCTGAGAATTAACAACTACATTCAATAAACAACCTGGTTTTTTGGTGCGTTGATTTAGCCGCTCCATAGCCGCCTCGGCAGCCCTCGCAACACTTTCACAATGTTCGCTGGGAGGTTGCCTCGTTGTTGCATTCGATGAAGATTCTGGCAAAGATCTGTGCACTGTCATATCACATGAAGACGCCTCGCCGAGTCGGTATCCTTCCCCAAGGCGGGAAAACTTCTTTTCCAGTTTCTTCGTTTTAAAAAACTCCAGTATTTTGCTCATACCGTTTCGTTTTCCGGATGACCGCTCAATGGGATTCAATGGAATATGTACCAGACTGTTCGCCAAACAAAACGCCTATACTAAGAATGCTGCTGCACGGTGAACACATTGACAGTGAAGACCGAACTACACACCAATGGGTGCATGACCAATGGCGGAAAATGAATGTCCGTCGGCTTGTTGTTCATTGGCTGGTAGACCGATGCATCGTCAAAAAATCCAAGATCAGATAAGGGCTTGTTGACATCCTGGAGGATTGACTGGTGTGATCTGAAGATGAACCAGACTGCGACCCTTGTTCAAATTCCAAACCCAGAGCTTGATGAATCGGGACTTTGGAACGTCCTCCGCGAGAAATTCTGAAGATCTGCGTGATAGAATTAGGCTGGGCTTCTACGCTGAATGCTCTCAAAGTCGTGTCTGCTAATGGCTTTCCAGTGACCACCAGGTGTCTAGGGTGCACATGGATGGAAAGTCGAAACAGCAGCTAAACAACGAACGACAGCCTTAGGTATCCGAGTCATTAGCACGTTTTGCTCCTTTCGATCACTGTGCCGTATCCGCGTCATATCGAGTGAAATCCGCCACCACCAACCCATGTCCGGCAGTCTTCATCCCACTGTACTCGGCCATAGTTCGCTTCCAGGTGGAAGCCGAAACGTTGGAAGCTTCGGGCTTATGCTATCGCGCAAGAATCTGGGTGTTCCGGCTCCTGGCCGCCCTATCCAATATTGAACTGAACTGAATTATGCTCAAGCTTGTTCACCATATCTCAAAAAGAACATAGCAGTCCTTGAAAAAGTACAAAAGCTCTCCATAGGTATGGTAAGGGGTTCGAAGGGTCTGAGTTGCCAAGACCGACTAAGTTCGTTGAACTTGCTTCCGCTTAAAACCCACCGGCGGCTTAGAAGAGACCTTATTGAATTGTACAAGATTACCAACTGCACCGGCAAACTTCCCCAGACATGTTTGTTCGGGATGCATCAGAAAAGAGATTTAAGAGGTGATAGGTTCACAATCAAAAAAACAAGATCAACGCCTGTTTGTTGATTCAGATTCACTATCACACAGGTAGTTAAGTCGTGGAACAAATTGCCTGCAAAGATTGTTGAAACATCCATCGTAGAGGCATTCAACTGACAGCTAGACAAATGTTGGAGCGACCTTTTTTCTACTTTGTACTTATAGAAGAATGAGTTGCTTCTGTTTTTCAGGACAACCAGGAGTTGTCACCTCCCTTCTTTTATTCCTACCCTTAGGTCACTACCGGAAGCATTCGCATTGACAGTAAACGAATTCTGGTCAATCTTCGGATCACACCAGTCAAGCATCAGGACGTCAGCAGGCTCAGACTTTCATCAAGCTCTGGGTTTGGAATTTGAACAGGGGTCGCAGTCTGGTTCATCTT
>LOND01005902.1:0-10909 GCA_014220965.1 Paragonimus kellicotti
GCAGCCGCCTATGTTCTCTATAGGAGGCGGATAGACGACCGAGAATCGACCGGTTTTGGTTCGATACTCGCTAGCCACGCTACTCAATACAACAGGTGGCTTCATTCAGAGAACGAAGCAAGATAGAATCTGGGGAATAATTTTCGACCTCGTCCCGTTAGCCATCCCAACCTTAACTGCAACGTTTTCGAAAACGATGAATCTATACAATTGTTTTTCTAAAAATCGTCAATATTACCCGCGCATTTTCCAGTTTCTGAGGCCTTTTCCCACCTACATCTTCAGTTTTGTGTAGTTCCTGTTGATCATTTCCCGACCGAGATTTGATCGGTTCTTGTTCGATACTGGTTGGCCAAGCTACTTAATACAAGAGGTGGCTTCATTCAGAGAACGAAGCAAGATAGAATCTGGGGATTAATTTTCGACCTCGTCCCATGAGCCATCCCTACCCCAACTGCAACGTTGTCGACAACGAGGAATCGATTTGTACCACTCCCATCCCTGTAGGACCTTATCTTCACGAGTTTGATGTTGGTAGAATGGTCTCAGAGATCTTACTCGCTTGCGGGGCAAACATCCTCCATCGTCTTCATACATCTGAAAACTGATCAGTCATGCGAGTTGCTTGAGGAAAATCTCCATCGTTATTCTTGTATATATCACCAGTATTTTTTGGGCATTTTCCGACGTTTTAGGCATTTTCCGTCCTATACCTTAAGTATCGTGTAGCTCCTGTTGATCATTTCTCTGCCGCAAATCGACCGGTTTGGTCCGATACTCGCTAGCCACGCTACTTAATACAAGAGGTGGCTTTATTCAGAGAACGAAGCAAGATAGAATCTGGGGATTAATTTTCGACCTCGTCCCATGAGCCATCCCTACCCCAACTGCAACGTTGTCGACAACGAGGAATCGATACAATTGTTTTTGTATGAATCACCAGTATTTTTCGCGCACTTTCTAAAGTTTGCGGAATTTCCCGTCCTACATCTTAAGATTTGTATACGTCTTGTTGTTAAATTCTCGACCGAGAATCGACCGGTTTTGGTCCGATACTCGCTAGCCACGCTACTTAATACAAGAGGTGGCTTTATTCAGAGAACGAAGCAAGATAGAATCTGGGGATTAATTTTCGACCTCGTCCCATGAGCCATCCCTACCCCAACTGCAACGTTGTCGACAACGAGGAATCGATTTGTACCACTCCCATCCCTGTAGGACCTTATCTTCACGAGTTTGATGTTGGTAATATTTTCTCAGATTTCTTAGTTGCCTACGGTGCAATCATTCTCGATCGTTTCCATATTACTGAAACTGATTAGTAATTCGAGTTGGTCAACGAAATGTTTCATGATTATTCAAGTATAATTCTCCAGTATTCTTCACGGAAATTTCCGGTGTTTGAGGCATTTCCCCTCCCATATACTCAATTTTGTTTAGTTCCTGTTTATCACTGCTCGAAGGAGAATCAACCGGTTCTGGTCCGATACTCGCTAGCCACGCTACTTAATACAAGAGGTGGCTTTATTCAGAGAACGAAGCAAGATAGAATCTGGGGATTGAATTTTCGACCTCGTCCCATGAGCCATCCCTACCCCAACTGCAACGTTTTCGACAACGAGGAATCGATTTGTACCACTCCCATCCCTGTAGGACCTTATCTTCACGAGTTTGATGTTGGTAATATTTTCTCAGATTTCTTAGTTGCCTACGGTGCAATCATTCTCGATCGTTTCCATATTACTGACAACTGATTAGTAATTCGAGTTGCAGGAGGAAATTTTTCATTATTATTTTTGCATAAATCCCCACTATTTTCTGAGCATTCTCCGACGTCTGAGGCCCTTTTTTGCTACATTCTCCAGCTGCACATCGCATTTTGTCCCGTTTGCGTAACCTGTATATTTGTTGAGCAAATCGTCCACGAACTGAGCGATTTGATCGTTTTGGACACTGTCACGCGATCGAGTATACGTTTGTACTTGGTCGACAACCTTCGCATTTTGTGTTGCAGCCGCCTATGTTCTCTATAGGAGGCGAACAGACGACCGAGAATCGACCGGTTTTGGTCCGATACTCGCTAGCCACGCTACTTAATACAAGAGGTGGCTTTATTCAGAGAACGAAGCAAGATAGAATCTGGGGATTAATTTTCGACCTCGTCCCATGAGCCATCCCTACCCCAACTGCAACGTTTTCGACAACGAGTAATCCGTACAATTTTTTTCATATATCTCCAGTATTTTCCGGTCATTTCCCGATGTTTGAGGCCTCGTCCGTGGTACCTCTCAAGTTTTGTGTTTTTTCTGTTGGCCATTCCTCGACCTGAGAATCGACCGATTCTTGGTTCGATACTCGCTAGCCACGCTACTCAATACAACAGGTGGCTCCTTCCAGGAATCGAAGCAATATAGATTCTCGGGATTGGTTTTCCTTCCACTCGCCTTGGTCAACCCTGCCTCAACTGCAACGTTTTCGACAACGAGGAATCGATTTGTACCACTCCCATCCCTGTAGGACCTTATCTTCACGAGTTTGATGTTGGTAATATTTTCTCAGATTTCTTAGTTGCCTACGGTGCAATCATTCTCGATCGTTTCCATATTACTGACAACTGTTCACACCTGCCGTTTACCCGCGCTTGATTGAATTTCTTCACTTTGACATTCAGAGCACTGGGCAGAAATCACATTGCGTCAAAACCGGTCAGTGGACATCGCAATGCTTTGTTTTAATTAGACAGTCGGATTCCCCTGGTCCGTGCCAGTTCTGAGTTAGCCGTTTAACGCCAAACGAAGGAAGCAAGGCCACAGACGCACTACAGCTGAGATCGTCCACGACCGGCCTGGTCAGAGTCCAGTAATCCCATCAACCCCATTCACCGGAGCAAACAGAGCAACAGAAAAACCAGCCCCCAACTTGACCGGCACGTATCTGATCCCAGCCCATTTGACTCGGCCCTCAGAGCCAATCCTTTTCCCGAAGTTACGGATCCAATTTGCCGACTTCCCTTACCTACATTGTTCAAATGCCAGAGGCTGTTCACCTTGGAGACCTGATGCGGATATGGGTACGGCCTGCCACGAAAATTATATTGCCTTGCTCGGATTTTCAAGGGCCGACAAGAGCGTTCCGGACACCACAAGAGGGGTGGTGCTTTACGGAGGCTAGTCCCCTATCTCCGGACAACCCGATTCCAGGGGATGGATGCACTCCTAATAAAGAAAAGAGAACTCTTCCCAGAACTCTTGCCGACGTCTCCGAGGTCGGTTGCGTTACCGCGCTAGATGCAAACCAGCACAAGGCCGGAATGTACCAATCTCCGTGGGCAGGGTCGGGAATATTAACCCGATTCCCTTTCGCTACAGGGGGCTGCCTTGCAACAATACGAGCAGCAATCCTGACAATGTCAGGCACCCCGTCTCTGTACCGAGTTATCGGATCACTTAGGACCGCCTGACCCATGGCCAACTGCTGTTCCCATGGAACCCTTCTCCACCTCGGCCTTCAAGGTTCTCACTTGAATATTTGCTACTACCACCAAGATCTGCACCCGTGGCGGCTCCACTCAAGCTCACGCCCGAAGCTTCCCGCTCACCACGGCGACCCTCCTACTCGTTACCACCACTCCGTGCCTGAGTCGTGCGGCTTGCCCTCACACCACACATAACCGACTCAGCTTGCAGTAACGGTCCGGTATAGGTCCGACGCTCCAGCGCCATCCATTTTCAGGGCTGGTTGATTCGGCAGGTGAGTTGTTACACACTCCTTAGCGGATTCCGACTTCCATGGCCACCGTCCTGCTGTCTAGACCAACCAACACCTTTTGTGGTATCTGATGAGCGTCGCGTCAGGCACTCCAACCACAGTGGTGGCCTCTACGCTTGTTTGACTATTTTGAGGGCAATTTTCAATAACCGAATTTCTTGTGTCCAGACATTGTTCATTCAGTTGGTGTCCAGACTCCTGAAGGAAGGCACAATGCAAAGACGTGACGTCTGTCTTACTCAGCCTGCGGAACACCGCTATGACACCCTCAAGGAGGCCGTAATTAGGCGGAAAATCCCATCAGAGTAGACACGCCTACAGCAGATTTTCAGTGGATTACAGCTGGGCGACAAGCGTCCCTCTACGTTGCTCCGTGAGATGCAGCAACTTCTTGGTGGCTCCCACATGGACGAGTCACTGTTACGAGAGCTATGGATGCAGAGGCTGCCGGAGACAGCCCAGGCTATTGTGTCCGTAGTCTGCTTGTAACCGCTGTTACTAGCTGTCAAAATTGCGGACCAAGTTTTCGAGCGTTTCCAGCCGTTTACACACAATTCCATTATTCCCAGAGTACGTGCCATTCCCACCACCTCGACTGCGAAACGGCCTGTAAGTTCTCACTCAGCCGACCTTGCAGAGATCAAGGCCCTATGGGCGAAGTGGCTGCCTTACGCAGAGACTTAGGCGATATGTCTATTACCCGTTCTCGAAAGCGATCCCCACGGCGTCGGCGTACCAGCAGGTCGCCCCGTCGACGTACTCACAGCCCCGTAAAGGCTTCTGCTGGTACCATGAACGATATGGTGCTAAAGCCACCAGATGTACAACCCCTTGCTCTTTTCCCTCATCGCTTCAGGGAAACCGGACCGCCGACGCGTAATGGCGACGGACGTTGCCGGCGCATCCACCTCCAGTCGACTTATGTGTGTTCAGGATCTCCCTTTTGTGAGTACGTGCACTAAATTAACGCCTTCCCAGGTATACTCAATAATACCAGACGCGAAATAAAAACACAATTAATTGCGGGAGACCCAAAGTATATTATACGAATATTACAATAGGTCTCAGTCAGTGCTGAACGACACCGATACGCGAAGATAGCTAGGAGGTTGAGGATCCGACCGTCGAGCGCGCGATCAAGCCGGAAAGTGCTGAGGCGCCATTGGCGCGCATAGACCGACAAGCATGCAAACAAACAAACGCGGTCGCATGCAACAAGCAGACGGCAGACAAAGATCCTTAAGATCCTATGTACAATGTGAACTATGATTTTGGGAAGAATTTTACACATCGTACAGCAAGGCAGACCGGGGTTATCTCCAGGTCACTACGGTGTCTTCGTGGCACCGGATGCACGTCTTCACCACATGCACATCGATCTCGTCAGGACGCTATCACCTCTCAACGGTTTTTCTTCCTTTTGGCTTGTGTTGACCGTTTTACTAGGTGGCCGGAGGCAATCCCACTTCCTGATTGCGCTTCCGAAACGGTGGCTCGCGTCTTTTTGGAACGCTGGGTAGCCCAATTTGGTTGTCCCGCCTTGGTGACTACTGATCGTGGTTCTCATTTTGAAGGATCTTTCACAGATCTCCTGAA
This sequence comes from Paragonimus kellicotti, assembly GCA_014220965.1. Lineage (NCBI taxonomy): Eukaryota > Metazoa > Platyhelminthes > Trematoda > Plagiorchiida > Troglotrematidae > Paragonimus > Paragonimus kellicotti. The sequence goes on from LOND01005902.1 coordinate 5,365, forward strand.
TACTCTTGGGTGCAGGCATATACGCACTACCGCCTATCATCCGGAATCCAACGGGATGGTGGAACGTTTTCATCGTCAGTTAAAAGCAGCCCTCAGTGCGCAGTCAAACCCGTCCTGGCAAGAGGCTTTACCACTAGTCCTTCTTGGGTTGCGTAACACCGTCAAGATGGACTTGAAGGCCACACCGGCTCAACTCGTCTACGGTTGCACCCTGCGTTTGCCCAACGAATTGGTGTCTCCTTCGGCAACCAAACCTGTCGATTACGGAAGGTATGTAGCACGCTTGGCGAATCACATGCGACGGCTACGTCCAGTTCAACCACGAGAGCGGTCGTCACCCGTGCATTTGCACGAGAAACTTTCTTCCTGCTCTCACGTTTTCATACGAACAGACGGTTCTCACAAGTCTTTGCAGCCGCCATATACAAGAATCCTTTCCGCGTGTTACAACGAAGCGAAAAGTCTTTCACCGTCGAGCGTGATGGCAAGCGTGAGGTCGTTTCAATTGATCGAATTAAACCTGCGTTTATTGAAGAAGATGAGCCCAGTGTCCTGCCAACACCTGCAGCTCCGCCGTCCCATTCCGAACATATGTCAACCACACCTGATTGCAGCCCTAAACCTTCTGCTGTACTACACGACCGACATGGTAGACGAGTGCGGAAGCCTGTGAGGTTTGCCTGGTACGTTAATGCTTTTCTACATATAAAATGCTCACTTATCACAACTGTCCTGTTACTTTCAGTAAATGTCATATTTTTCCTGTATACACTAACACATCTCCTCGTGATCTTAGCACAACCAGCTTGCAATATTAATCAACGAATTGAAAGGTATCAGATCTCCAACGGACTGTTTATGCCGAACAGTTCGTCAACACGGTGAGCTTGTTTTTCTGCCTGGCACAGGTATTTCACCTTTCGTTCAGTTTTAGATCACCTGGACTTGGTGCAATGGAGAGACAACTCCTGAAGACTATCGTTCAGCACTGGGTAAACCTACCTTCCCTCTTTTCTCACTTGTGGGTCTTTTGGGGTTGGGTAGCCCGCTGCGATAGATGTGCACCGAAGACTAAATAACTTAAATAATCTAAATAACGGATTCAATCAGCTCACCGTTAGTCCACGACCACCTTATGGACTATTCCCTCCATTATTCTCCTGTGCTCCCTACCAACTGGACATTTATCTAGCAATGGACATTACATTTTGGTTATCCCATTGTTGCATCCCTATATTGTGTAACGAAGGCCCTGTCTTACCCTAGTGGTCATTCTGGGGGAAGCTTTGTAGGCACCTCTTAGAATGGCATATTTTATTGGCATCCCGTTGTACAATTTGACATTTCTTGATGAGGCATGTAATAATATATATTTCTCAACGCATTCGTGAGAGACACGCTCGGATGTGCGCGATCATGACAGATAATTACAGGCGTTACAAAACAAATGTTTACATTGTAAGACAAACATGAAGTCTGCTGACAAAAGAATGCATAATCAGACAGAGGTAGGTTGCGGTTTACGAAAGTTTGATACACACCAGTAAGAGAAATAGTTCGCTCATTCCTCAGATTCTGTTCAAAAGATGAGATGTTATACTAATTTCTCTTATACAAGGTTATGTGGGGGACGATATTTCAAATATTTCAAGGTCATGCCGGGAAATACGTGCAAATGCATCTTCGAGGGATTCCGCCATTATTTGACATAATTGGCTACGGAAAAATTTTGAAGCAGTTCGGCTCGGGCAAGGGAGGACGGGAACTTCCAAAATCCGGCGAAGAATTGAGCAAACTCCAGCGCAGGACTTCTTCGGTTGTTCCAGAACGTCAAAAAGTTGAAAATGTCGCGAACTGCTCGGTCAATATGGGGTTTCTAACGTCCGTTCATCGCGGAAAATTTCCTCGCATAGCAGATGTTTTCAAGAGTGAGAAAAAGAGCACAATCTTACGTGTTTCTTTAGCCCAATTGTATGCCCTATTTCCGCTAGCGTAGAACTTCACTTTTCCGTTCCGCGCGCTACACGCAGGACGCTTGCTGGCTGTACATTTTCTTGCTTCTCGGTCGTGGCAATATATAGAGTACTGCGCTGTTCGTTGTCTTCTGAATTATTGCCGCTGGGTAACTCATCGAATCTGGTGTGAGACTTTGTGGGAGTTCCCACACCCTCATTTATGAATGGGGCAATTCTTAAGGAGTTGTGGGTGCAGCATCTCCAGGCTAACACAGGTTATTCTGATAACTGTCAAACCCCCGGCCTTGTTGAATTCGGCACAACTCGCGGACGAGATACACGACCGTTTTGTACTGCTTCCCCTCACTTCCCCTTAACAGCGACAAGCCGCACAGCAGAGGCTCCTAAGAATCCTGACTCTTCAGCTCTACAGGAATCATCCTGTCCGCCACCGCCAAGTGACTGGCGCACTGTCTGGGCGGAGATTGCAGCCCTCCGACGGGATTTTGCTCGTCTTAGGACACGTTCATCCTCCCGTCGACGCCGGAAGTAAATCTCCGCGCAAGCGCCCTCAGACGTCAGGTGATTTGTGCTGGTATCACAAGTTCGGCAGTCGGGCGAAGCGTTGCGTCGCCCCCTGTAAATACTTCAACCAGGGAAACGTCCGAGCCGGCCCGTAGTGGCGACAAACGTGGCCGGCACCCTCCCTAGCAGTCGCCTCTTTCATATTACGGATTTAAGTTCAAGGACCACGTTCCTGGTCGATACTGGGGCGGAAGTCAGCGTGGTTCCCCACGATCCGGCGAGGCGATCCCCACTTCCTTACCTATGCTTCGTGCTGCTAACGGCACGCCCATTCCTACTTATGGTCAACGCTCACTCACGCTTGACCTTGGTCTCCGGCGAACATTCCGCTGGGTTTTCGCAATTGCCGCGGTATCATTTGCGATTTTGTTCAGCATTTCGACCTCATGGTCGATACACGAAGACGAAAGTTGATCGATTCCCGTACAAAGCTTAGCATCAAAGGCACCCAGGCATACGCAGAGGCCATCAGTCCTCTTATCCTTCAGCCTGAAACCCCTCAACCTTATGCATCTTTATTTTCAGATTTTCCACAGCTCGTTCGATCCACGAACGAGCCACTTCCAGTCACTTCCACGTGTACGCACCATATTAGGACCAAAGGTCCACCGGTGTCGTGTAGGCCGAGACGTTTGGCCCCCGACAAACTCAAAACGGCTAGATCTGAGTCCGAACATATGCCCGAACTAGGAATAATCCGCCCTTCCAAAAGTCCATGGGCCTCTCCGCTTCATATGGTCCCAAAGAAATCAGGTGACTGGCGCCCTTGTGGCGATTACCGTGGCCTCAACAAGGTCACAATCCCTGATAGGTATCCGATCCCTCACATCCAGGATCTGACAGCTTGCCTTTCTGACAAAACTGTATTCAGTAAGATCGATCTGGTTCGCGCCTATCACCAGATCCCAGTAGAGGAGGCGGATATCCCTAAAACGGCCGTTATCACGCCTTTTGGCTTATTCGAATTTCTTCGAATGCCATTTGGCCTTAGTAACGCTGCACAAACATTCCAGCGTTTCATTCCTGAAGTATGCCGAGGCCATGATTTCGTCACCCCTACTTAAGATGACGTTACTGGCCAGTTGTTCCAACGATGAACACCCGCAACGTCAGCGTTTCTTGTTCTCCATGTTAACCCAACACAGGGTAGATATCTGTTCAGCTTAGGTGCAAACTTGGAAAAGGTGGGGTGGAATTTTCCTTCCTTCAAGCAACTCCGACGTTTCGCCGGCTTGGTGAATTACTACCGGCGGTTCATCCCTCATTGTGCGCAACTCCTGCAACCCCTCACGGACTTACTCCGAGGCGGTACACGTGAATTCAACTTTACGGACGCAGCGCGCACGGCTTTTGTCGAGCTTAAAAAGGCTATATCTAATGTTGCCCTTCTAGCCCACCCAGATCCTCAGGCCCCACTTTCCCTCTTTACTGATGCCTCAGACGTAGCCGTCGGTGCCGTACTACAACAGCTTGTGAACGACCAATGGCAACCCCTAGGTTTCTTCTCCAAACGCTTGTTACCTGCCGAATCACGGTATAGCACGTTTGGAAAAGGAATTACTTGCTATTTACCTGGGTATCCACTACTTTCACCATGCACTAGAAGGTCGCCTCCTCAGTGTGTTCACGGACCACAAGCCTTTAGTATACGCACTTGGATCTTCATCAGACAGGTACTCCCCCAGGGAGATCAGACACCTGGACTATGTTTCGCAGTTTACCTGCGACATACGGCATGTTTCAGGTGCTCGCCAGGTACTCATTTTTTTCGCATTGCAGGTCGCGTACAGGTCACGGTGGAGGAGAGAGCACACTCCCGTCTGTCGTTGCAGCAGTGGGGAAAGCTTAGCCCTCATCATTTTTCCTTTGAATTTTTATGGGTTGGGTAGCCTGCTCCACCCCGGGGACACATAGACGATTCCAGATATCGCACGCAACCTGAACCCCCTTGACCGTCAACAACCTTCTTCAACGTGGCATACGTAGCTGTTCTGGAATCTTCCTGGCCCAACTCATCTCACGGTAGCTTCGTTGTCCCATACTCAGTATTCTTTCGTTTTTTCGAGAGTTTCAATCTTGTAGCCTTCTAGGGGAGACCTCTTTGGAGGCATCCTTGTTTTTACGTCTTCCAACTATCTTGCTATTCATTTCGACTGTTGGCATTATTGCGATTGTTTGTATGCATGTCTGCATTTTTTCTCGTTTGTTCGACCGTCCAAGGTCATAATAATAATAACAACAATTTCCGGTCGCTTGCTACTGGTTGGTCGTGCTTTGCTTTTGTCGTGCTTCGCTTACATCTCATATCCCCAGTTTACTTACAATGAACCTTGTCGTCAACTATTTTGGTTCTCTGGTTTGATCACTGTGGAGAATAGGCACGGTCACAGGCGGAAACATTCCAGTACTTTGCAAGCTTCCTCAGGGCTTTCCCTACCCGCGTCATTAAGTACACTCATTTCACGGACAATCCGCTTCCATTATTTCGTCTATGACGAAATTGAACAAAAATGGTGAAAGGGGACAGCCTTGACGTACGCCGCTCCTGGTGCTGAAACTGTCAGACAGTTCACCGTAAACCCTAACCTGAGCTGAAGTATGGGAATAAAGCGCCGACAGTATGTTCACATACTTAGTCGGTACATCCCTGCGTTTAAGCGACTCTAAAAGTGTAGATCGGTCCGTCGAACCGAACAAACCTTTATAATGGAGAAATACGACTGTTGTTGGCCGGCGGTACACATGACGCTGCTCCAGAACTTGACGAACGGTAAAAATTTTGATCTGTACAACCCCGCCCAGGGCGAAACCCTGCCTGTTCTTCCCTAATGTTTACCTCCCGAACTGCAGTGAGTCGACGAAGTATAATGGATGCCAGAACCCTTGAAATGACGGGTCAAACTAATCCTCCTATGGTTTTCGCAAGAGCCCCCGACTCTTTTTAAAACATGGGAACTACTATCGAGTGACCTCGGCACGGATGAAAGGTTTCCGTCGTCCACAAG
>LOND01005902.1:11009-26451 GCA_014220965.1 Paragonimus kellicotti
CCGGCCAAAACAACATTCACGTCACTGAGCTCGATTAGCCGCCATCTCACCTAACGTCTCAAGCCACCGACTCTGAGTCGCGAGGGCCCCAACCCGGGAGACGAACCCGACCTACAGTGACCAACCCCTTCGTGAACGATTTCATTTGTCTACGCCAGGTCATCATCTGTCCACCTTGCGCCAGTCGGCCGCAGCGTCGCAAACAGTGCTCGGTGTGGCAAACGACTAGCTGGCATCCTTAGTACATGACCCAACCATCTAAGTCTGTGCAAATGTAGCGACTGAACAAAAGAACTCGTTTGACAATCAGTGCCAAACACCCGCTTCCTAACCTCCTCGTTGCTTACTCGCTGGTGCCACCCGATACGAGCGATTGAACGCAGACATCGGTGGTCAAATACCTGAAGACGGTTCACGTCCTCTACTTTGAGCGGCCACGTTTCGCTGCCGTAAAGTAATACAGCCCTCACTGTTGTCTGATATACGCGACCCTTAAGCTTCAGAGAAATACCTCTCTGTCGCCATAGGTGTCTCAGATTAGCGAACACCGCCCTAGCCTTGGAAATACGCGCTTCTATTTCATTCCCTACACCTCCGACGCCACCACTGATGCAGCTTCCCAGATACACAAACCGGTCAACAACCTCCATGACTTCATTATCTAACATTAAATCTACGTAATCACAACAATCTTGCAGAAGCACTTTGCATTTTGAGGCTGCAAAGCGCATTCCGAAGTATTTAGCAGAACGCGAAATAGCGTCCAGCATTGTTTGTGCCGCTTGAAAGTTGTCAAACAGCAACACCTTGTCGTCAGCATAATCAAGATCAGTCAGTCTTCCACCAGGTAGGAGGTCCACGCCGGCATCATTTGAGTGCCGGAGACAGTCCTCCATTATTTCGTCTATGACGAAATTGAACAAAAATGGTGAAAGGGGACAGCCTTGACGTACGCCGCTCCTGGTGCTGAAACTGTCAGACAGTTCACCGTAAACCCTAACCTGAGCTGAAGTATGGGAATAAAGCGCCGACAGTATGTTCACATACTTAGTCGGTACACCCCTACGTTTAAGCGACTCTAAAAGTGTAGATCGGTCCACCGAATCGAACGCACCTTTATAGTGGAGAGATTTCTTAAATATGGGAACTATTATCGAGTGACCCCAGCACGGAGGGATGGTCTCCGTCGTCCACACAAGTTGAAACAACTGAGTCAATGCCTCTACTAACGCCTCTCCACCTTCTTTGAAAAGTGCCGGCACGAGATCATCTGGGCCAGCAGCCCTATTACGATTGAGAGCCGAAAGGCAATTGCGAACCTCAGTCTCAGTGGGTGGTTCCAAATCTACCGACCAGGGTGCTACATCACAAGTTTGTGGCGGCAACACAATAGAAGCAGGAGGCCAACTAAATTGACCCTCAAAGTGTTCCGCCCAACGCTCTAACCTTCTGGACTTATTATAGATTAGTGTGCCATCTACCTCGCTGATAGCTTCACTGACAGACGGTCGCCTGGGACCAGTGGCACGGATCAGCTTAAAGAGTTTGCCGGTGTTCCCTGAAGCAAAAGCGGTTTCCATTTCCTCAACTTTTTCCACTAACCAAGCCTCACGATCAGCCTTTAGACTACGTTTCAGTTTCCTACGGATATCTCTTCTAGACTTGTTATGTGAACTACCAGGAGGAACCTTTCCGTCTGGCTTCCAACAGTTCCAAGGGTTTTCCTGAAATCCAGGGAATAAATTTTTGAAAGTTTTGCGTCTAGAGCTGGTTTTAACAGAACCTGCCAAGCGGACGGCACAAAGTCTACTGTTAACAGGAATCCAATCTACTAATGCGGCTGCGGCCGTCGTGCTGAGAACTATACCTACCCCAGCCTGACCTGTAACAGCGGCTGTGGAGTCACCCGAAGTGTATAACCAGTATCGGGTAGACAATGCGGGTGCTGTTAGTTCCATACGTTGACTACTGTCATGGATTCTAGTCTCCGAGATACAGCAGACGTCGACATGCAACGAGTCTAGCGTTCGTGCGAGAGCGGCCTGCTGACCTATCTGTTTTAGCGTGCGAACGTTGAAGGCACCTATATTAATTCGCATTCTAGGTCTAAGCAAGGGACGAGGGAGGCCTGAAGCTGAATGGCAAGAGACGGAACTTACCGGCTCAGTGTTACCACGGTTAGCTACATCTGTTGTGGGACCTGTAGAGTAATTATCAGAAATGGAGGTCGGGAGGGGCCTGAGAGCTAAATTTGATAGGACAGTGGGAGGTCAGCAGTAGCATGTTTTCGCCTATCCACCCTGCTGTATGCAGCAGATAGGGCGACCCGGTTTATACTGCGAGACGGCCGATGCAGTATGGAATTACTGTTGTGAATATTCATGGTTGTGTGTGGGCTGAGATACTGCCAGGACGCCCAGACCTAGACAGGAGAACGATTAGGGTTCTCAACCAAAGCCTTTGGCTCAAAAGCCTGTACCGCAAGGCAGCGGTTGGGTGGCAATGTACCAGAACTGGTACTTTTCCGGAAAAAGATGCCAACCTTCTTCCAATCCCCAACTTGGAGCGCCAGGATGTAACATAATATGTTCTGGATGTTCATTCACCATGCTGCGTTCTCCAGTTGGTGACCAGCTGAGTTTAGATACGTGCTCACGCATCTATCGGAAGTTAGCTTCTCTAAAATTGCGTCGAGCCGAAAATAAAGGACGGGTGATTGTGATATCATATATTAGGCGAGAACTGATCGTGGTGTGGTCGCTTGCACCTAATGGTGCACCAATCTTGATTATATCCGCTTTGTGGGGTTCAGTAGTTACCACAATTTCTAGTCGGGATGGCTTGTGACTTCTCCATCTCGTGGTTGATTGACATGCTCGGTGGGTCTTACTTCCTGCACGGGGTTGAAGAACTCAGTGGTCACAGTATCGGCCGTAAGTCGGCAGGAGAGACCTGTTTGCGGAAGGTGGATTCGCCTAGAATGAAGGAGCTGTACGCGATGGTTATAGCGGCTCATGTAATGGCACTGCGTATTCTTTTATCCTATTCTGAGGCTTTGAACGTAGCAATGACGTGTGATAAGTGAGATGTCCCGACACTCACCCACAGGGACCCTTCAAGTCAAAGCAGAGTTAGGTATCTGTTAACGGCTGTGCCTAATTCAGACCTAACGTATACCGCTGTGCCCCCACCTCTGCTGGTCAGCCGATCCTTGAGAGAGATTGAGCAACCAGGATGTTCTATCCCCTGGGAATATTTTGTCCGGCGTTAGTCACGTTTTCACTGAGCCTACGATCTTAAACATCTTTGAGTTGGCAAGCCATCGCAACTTCTCGCCCTTCATTCTTCACAGAAAGTACATCGCTAAACATACATCACCAACTAGACACGCTTACTTGCATACCCTTATCTAGGGGTGGTGCCTGCTTCAAATGTTTAACCGATACTACCTGGGTCAGGCAGACCCTTTCAAGGGCGGCTGTATCAGGTTTCAGGTTGTAGGTGAAGTGGTGGGTTACTGATGACCCCCGGTATCGTGGCCATTTTGACCATGCGTGCTGCTATAAGAGGTATATCAGCAACAGGCGTCTCAAGTTTGAACCGCAGTCTATTTACGTGAAGTCGGAACCTATATGTGAAGTTGTTTTCAGCGTGTACCACCTCTGAAAGCGCACTAGACAACGTATCCCTCGTGACGGGGTGGTTCGCAATAATCTGGGGGCTTGGATAGATTTCAAGTGTACTGAGAGCGGAAGGCGTTGAATAGGACATGCTCCGCATTCTCCTACTTCCAGATTTACTTTTGCTCGGATAAACTTCCAGTGGTCAATGTCGTGCTTGTCAGCGATCAACGCATCCGCATCTACCAACTCCACTACGCCGTCTGCAACCAAACTGAACGTTCGACCGTATTGGGAACTTCGGATGAAATAACTCACTGTCAGCTTGCTTATGTACAGATACCTCCTCCGAGACTAGTTTTTGTTGCCGTTTCACAAAGCATTGCCAAAACAGCAAAAACTGACGATCAAGTAGTGAAGCGTTTTCAACCACTAGGTTGGTGGACTGGACCACATCTTATTTCACGTCCTACAACAGGCACGCGCCGCCCCGACAGTTTCGTTGCCTGAAAACGTAGTCCAAAAGTATCGAGGCTCTGAGAGCAGAAATTGCAGCTTTGCGACGCGATTCGAATGAAATTTTTTCAAGCCATTTCCCAAGTTGTCTATCAAATATATCCCCTAGCTGACATATTGCAGTCAAAAACTGACTGGCGTTGGAACCACGGGCGTTTTGGTGACCGAGCCCTGCAACGACACATCATCAAAGCGATGCAAACTCAGCAGCCGATTTTTAAGGACGAACAATGTAGTCAACGCTAATTCTCCCACTCGTCTCAGTTTTGCGCGAAGTATAGAAACCGGGGACACGTTCTTGCTGGTTACCGGGGTGCAGATTAGTGTGTTTCCGTTTACAAAATTCGAGGTGCCCAACTTTTGCGGCCCACAGCTCCGTGCTACTGACGACACTTCTGCAACCACTTATGGTCAGCGCCCTCTAACCCTCAGTTTGGTCTTCTGACAAATATTCCACGGGGTGTTTACGATTGCCGCGCTACCTTCTGCCGCAATTAGCGTCCATTTTCTCCGGCATTTCGACCTGCTGGTCGATACGAGACGCCGTCTGTTAATCGATTCCAGCACCAAACTAAGCATACCTGGCACGCACGCAACAGTTGCGGCCATAACAACCACATATGCCTGAGCGCAGCACCTGCGCAATTTGTGGATCTCTTCACTGAGTTCCCACAGCTCGTTCGCTCATCGAACGATATCCCAACAGTGACCTCTAGTGTCACTCATCACATCCGCACTAAGGGACCCCCCGTCTCCGCACGGCCTCGCCGGTTGGCTCCCGACAAACTTAAACTCGCCAGGGCAGAGTTCGAGCACATGCTTGAACTCGGGATAATACGCCCTTCCGAGAGTCCATGGGCCTCACCGCTGCATATGGTCCCTAAGAAGTCAGGTGATTGGCGTCCCATGCGGTGATTACCACGGGCTCAACAAAACAACCGTCCTTAAGAAGTACGCAATTTCGCACTTATAGGATTTAACTTGCTCATGTGAGCAAATCATCTTCAGCAAGATAGACATACTACGCGCTTACCACCAGCTCCCGGTTTTCAAAACCGCAGTTATCACCCCTTTTGGCCTTTTCGAGTTTCTTCGAATGCCATTTGGTTTGAGCAACGCAGCTCAAACTTTTCAACGCTTCATTCATGAAGTGACTCGCGGTTGGACTTTGTTTACCCCTATCTGGATGATATTTTAGTTGCTAGTTCTTCACGAAGGGAACACCCCACGTGTGCCCGCAACCTACTGGAACGTTTGACCCAACATGGCGTCACAGTTAATTCCACTAAGTGCGAACTAGGTAAGGCCACAATAGAATTTCTGGGTCACAAGATCTCAGAAAGTGGAATCGCTGCACTCACGGATAAGGTGAAAGCCATCCGTGAATACCCTGAGCCAAATTCCCTTCAAGCAACTTCGTCGTTTTGGTGATCAAGTCAGCTAATACAGGCGCCTCATAGCCCGCATCGCAGATATAATGCATCCGATGACCGAGTTCCCCATGAGGGTGGACGCAAATTCAAACTTGCTGAGGCTGCATGCACTGCATTCACTGAGCTTCAGGATGCAGTCGTCGACTCAGCTCTCCTTGCTCATTTCGATCCGAACGCACCTACGCCTCTGACACCGCTGTAGGTGCCGTATTATAGTAGTTAGTCGGTAAGCAATGGCAACGGCGCTTCCTTGATACACCAGATACGCATATAAGCATCAGGGGATATCATGTTTCGTAGGGATCGTCTCACAGGACGAGGAGGTGGATGCATTATTTACCTAAAAGAGCAATTTTCCGCAGTTACACTTGACGAGCCTAGTCTTTATAAATCGAGGACTCGTTGTGGTTAATGGTCTCTATAGGTCCTCGCGACCTACTCATAGGATGCATTTACCGACCGCCTAATGCTACTAGCAGTGATTTGATTGACCTCGTAGAGGTGATAAATCATGTATCAAACATGTCTTGCGAACACAAACTAATAGGTGGTGACTTCAACATGCCTAATATCTCCTGGACTTCATTCTCAGCTCCTGCAAAGCAAGCTGAATTTCTTTCATGCATTCAACTGAATGGATGGAACCAACATGTCATAACGCCCACCAGACAGAGGCATATTTTGGATCTCATATTCACCATAGGTATCTCGTCTGTAGGTATATCCGTTCTGGAACAATTTCCAGGAAGTGACCATAACATAGTCAAGTGTCAGTTTGACTTTAATACAGTTACCAAACCGACAGTTGTATTCTACCGTCCGATCAAATGCATTGATTGGAGTACCTTCTTCTCCTTACTAAGATCCTTAAATTGGAATACGTTCTTTCTTACATCAGACCCAAAAGTAGCAACCGAGGAATTTATCAAACATCACTTTTTATCGAGATTCTGGCTCTCCATAAAGTCAAAACGCGTTGATTCGTAGGTACAAGGTAAAATCCTTACTGCAAAAGAGACTGACAGACTTAAAATACTTAAGTCGATGCACAGAAGAACACTAGATTTCTCCCTAGTAATGCAAATGAGCAGCATGTTTCAATACATAGAACATAAAACTCAACTGCGTTATATGAACGAAGAAAAGCTAGCGCTTGGTAGTGGGCAGAGAAGCATGAAACTAATGCAACTGATGAGACGGAGAAATTCCTTGAGGGACCCTTCTATAAAAGTTATAACTCTCCAAGATAAAACGGTTGTCGACGACCCTACTGAAATATGTGAAATCTTCAACTCACATTTTGCTGCTGCGTTTAGCGTGGAAAACACAGTATTACCCGTTAATACTCCGTTGAAAACAACTAAAGTTCTGTGCAATGTATCGATCGACGTTAGAAGTATCCGCTCACAATTAGCTACTATTAAACCCACAATCCATCCTGGACCTGATGGTATTCCCACCAGTCGCTATCAAGCAAGGGGGTGAGGATATACCGATCCTTTTACTAAATTTGTTCACACTATCACTTTTATCAAGCACATTCCCTCCCCAGTGGAAAAAGTCAATCATTATGCCTCCGCTACAAAGTGGTTCAAGGCAGGACGTTAGTAACTATCGTCCCATCAACCACACATCAATCTGTTCAAGAATGTTTGAAAGGATAATAAAAGTGCCCATTGTCGAGTTCTTGAGATCAAGAAGCTCTGTAAAACTTTCGCTGCACGGTTTTCTTAGTAAGCCCTCTTGCATGGCATGTCACTTGAAATTCACAAACTATATGAGGATGTCCGTCGGCGCAGGGAACGCGATGATTACCATACACTTAGACATGCAAGAGGCTTCTGATTGTGTGCCCCGTAAGCGCTGGGGATCAAAATAGTACCTCTTGTCATACAGCTGGATTTCGTCATATCTTGAAGGCCGAACCCAAACTGTCAAAATAGGAGAGCACTGCTCAACACCAAAACCAGTGACTAGTGGGGTGATTCAAGGGAGTGTTCTGGGACCGTTGCTTTTCCTCATGTATATAAATGATGTATGCGATGTTATTAAACATGGCAAACCCTTTCCGTTTGCTGACGATATCAAAATCGTCTACACATTCCGACAGCCTGGCAACCTCGTCTTCTGTCTACAAAATATACGACAGGACCTAGCATCATTGGAGTCGTGGTGCAAAACATGGCTCATGACGTTCTCAGCGAACAAATCGAACATTATCACTTATGGTTGTCAAATACCCAATGGGTCTGTCTCACTAGATGGTCATCATATTGACACCGTCCACAACCGTTCGAGATCTAGGAATATGGTATTCAAACTCCTTCAATTTCTCCGAACAAGTACGCTTTCAGGTAGCAAAAACTAAAAGGACAATAGGCTGTATCAAAAGGACATTCGGCCTACCGGATGCGAAGCTGGCTCTTTACAAAATGTGCGCTCGACCTCAACTCGAGTATTGCACCTTCATTTACTGTCACCTACGCAAATCTGATAGGCTTGTTTTAGAAAATCTCCAACGATCATTCACCAAAAGCTTGTTAGGATATTCATCCTCACTTACCTATAGTGAACGTTGTCGATCAGTTGGTATTGATCCACTTTGGTTACGAAGACTGAAGTTAAATCTTACACTTCTGTATAAACTGATACACTCGGACGCCATCACTACAGCGTTCGCCGTTCATTTTCAACACAGCTCCCCATATGGCCTAAGAAACAAAGGTTCCACTTTGCCAACCCTGTTAGCTCGGAAAATGATACGCGCGTAACTCCTTTTCGTGAAATATTCTTATATTTGAAATCGACTTCCAAATCAAAGTGAGGAAAAACATCCAACGTTTCAAAAGGGCCTGGACAGCTATCTTACATCATCAAACATGATGTCTATCTTCAAACTTTGTGTATCTTCTGATGTCCTTTTTGAATGTGGTCCGGAGAACATTTAGCTGTCAGCTGCATATAACATACATACCCGTCCCTACTATCAGGCTCCCATTTAAAACAGCTTGCATGAAACTGTTTGTTGCGTCTCCACCGTTTACTCACACCTCCATCTAGCATTTGATTCATTGCGTACTCACGAAACCACACCGTTTCATTTATGTGCGCCTCTGTGCGCGCATTGCTTGGGGCGCTGGAATCAAAGCTTGTGGTGAATTTAGTAGAATAAACGCATATAGAGGTGTACCTGGAACAAAAAAAAAATCATACCTCATATATTATGTATGTCCATTCGTAATAACCTATTCACCCCGAAAACCATCAGGCTATAGTTATTGGTATCCGATATTGACGGTTTACTTGACTAGCATACAAAACTCTCCACAAGAAAACTGAAAAAATACTCCCCACGTTTACCTTACATAAGTGCATTAAAACCGAAATTCACACCTTGTGCTCTCTTCCCTGCCCAAATCCTACACGGTCACCACTAGTAACCGTTCGATGCTATGAAGTATAGATTTCAGCTTGAACATTGACAGATTGTTGTTAAAATTTGTACGGAGTTTTGATCATCACGTGACGAACATCCTAGAAGTTTCACTCAACAAACCTGATTACCTTATCAAAATGTCGTCGAGTCTATGAGATAGCTGGTAGTTTCAGAAAAGGGTAGTGTGTCCTACAGCAAGAGAAAGATTGTTCGTCGCCTATGGTCAATGAAACAAGCAGACGTTATCGATGCTTCAACTTTCGAGCGTATCAGACCTACGGGAACGGTCATTCCACGTTTGTACGGTCTTCCCAAAGTTCATAAAGACGGAGTGCCATTAAGACCGATTCTAGACGTACAATTCGCCGTATCATGCTGTAGCAAAGTGGCTAGTGGAGATATTAGAACCGATCAAATCACGAATAACTCCTTTTAGCCTAAAGGACACCTTCGACTTTGTAGACTCAATCGAGTCAGTGAATATCGGGAATGACAACATGTTGTCTTTGGATGTGACTTCTCTATTCACTAATGTTCCACTGCAAGAAACCATCGACTATCTGTGCACCTATATCGAGAACAATCAGATTGACGTCGGAATTACGGGTGAAAACTTGATAGAACTATTGCTGGTTCGTACACACAATGTTCCATTTTAACTTATTGAAAAGAGTTATATAGGCAGAAGGATGGAGTAGCAATGGGTTCACCTCTAGGTCCGCTACTCGCCGATATATTTATGGCCAAACTAGAGACCACTGAACTCAATCACATCGTATCTAAGTGCAAGCTCTACAAGCGCTATGTGGACGATATTTTTTGTCTTCTTCCAAACGATGTTGATCCCCAGGTCATACTAGATGAGTTCAACAAAGCACACCCGAATATAAAGTTCACTGTCGAGCTAGAACATCACAGCAGACTCTCATTCCTAGATGTCGCGTTGCTTCGTCAACCAGAGGGAACAATAAGTGTTTTCATAGGAAGACGGGTCAATACACACACTTTCACAGTTTTGTCCCGTTGTAGTACAAAAAAATTTGGTACGTTGTCTCTTGAACAGAGCGCAAAAGATCTGTACGCCGGACACTCTCCAGGAGGAAGTAGGATATATTCGGGAAACTCTCATTGGAAATGGATACCCTGAGAGATTCATAGACAAAAATCTGCGGCCCGGTACGAAACTTGAAATCGTCCAGACAGCGAGAAAAGCCGGTTTTCTCTCGCTCTTTCATTGTGAGTTACTGATTACTTAGACTAGATGGGATTTCAAACGCGGTCGAGAGTGCTACCCTGCAAGACTTATGCTTCGTTCAGGTATAGATCGGTTGGATGGCCCGCTTAGTCACCTCTTGAGTTCCCAAGTTTCTCGTCTTTTCTTGTACTCTTCATCCCTGTTGTTGTCAGCAAGCGTTAGTTGCGACCAAAGGAGGGCTTCGAAAAGGTTGTGAACACCTAACAAAACGGCTTCGCAGCGGTTCGAGAAGCCCATTTCCGACGATTGACTCAACTTACTTGACATGCCAACTAAACCCCGAAGCGGTTCCGAGTAATCTACAAGGTTCGTCATTCCGGCTCCAGAGCTGTCAGAGTGCGACTGTTATCAACGGCCGAGGCTATTGCTATCAGACTCCACAATCCCTGCCTATGTGCCCAAAAACAGTTCGTACAAACCCTCCACCTCCCCTGGCCAGTCATTCCACATCCACTTGAAACCCGAGCAAGCCATGAACCAGCCGACCATGAAATCAGAGATGTCTCATGACAGGCGCGTGTGACACTCAACCACATTCACCAACCCTCCCACCTACTCCCAGTAGACTGTTATCCGTACCGCTCTTGCGATCTTTTGATGACCTATGTGACACGTTATAATTTTCATATATAAACGCCTAAATATTTGCCTATGTATTGTGAAAGCCCTGAGGAGAATTCCACCGCAACAGATCGTTTTGCAAGATTGACTTTTCTGATGATTTTACGGGAATCTGGATGGCATTCTAGAAGTACCTGTTGTTTATCCAATCACCGTGAAATATTATAACAATTGCCAGCCAATATTATACACATCGTTAAAAAACGAATATTTTTATCGCATGAGGTTTTTGTAGAGAAAGTGGTACACATAAATTGATAGTCGTGTTACATGTGATTGCTCGACACTTTACAATTTAACACGTGAGATTGTGTTCTTTTCTGTCACTCTCACAAACAGCCGTTACGCGAAAAAGTTTTTCCGATGAATAGACGTCAGAAACCCCGTATTGCCCGAGCAGTCAACGAGATTTTCAACTTTTAGACCTTTTCGAGCAATCGAAGAGGTCCTGCGCTGTAGTCTGCTCTACTCTTTGCAGGATTTCTGACCTTCCTATCCTTCTCCCCCCCCCAAGGCGACTCGCTTCAGTATTTTTCCGACGCTGAATACGTCTAATAACAGCGAAGTCTTTTGGAGATGCATTTGCACGTATTTCCCGGCATGACCTTGAAATATTTGAAACATCGTCCCCACATAACCTTGTATAAGAAAAAATTAGTGTAACATCTCATCTTTTGAACTGAATCTGTGGAACAAGCGAACTATTTCTTTTCCTGGTGCGTGCATCAAACTTTTGTAAACCGCAACCCATTTCTCTCTGATTGGATCTTCTCTTGTCAGCAGATTTCATGTTTGTCTTATAATGTAACCATTTGTTGCTTTGTACCGCCTGTAATTATCTGTCATGATCGCGCACATCCGAGTGTCTCTCACGAATGTGCTGAGAAAAATACATAATTATTGACCATTAGCTTTCTTCGTCAACCGTTTATAACCCGCAGAATTTCGCTACAGCACGTTTAGGAGAGGGCTGCTGGCCATCTACTTGGGCATCTGTCAGTTCCATCAATTCGCTAGAAGACAATACCATCACGGTTCACACTCACCAAAAACCGTTAAGGCGTTATTTAAATGTTTCATCCGACAGGCGTTCTTCAAGGGAAGCTAGACGCTTGTATTATATGTCTCAGTTTGCGACTAATATGTGACATTTCCCAGGCACTGAAAACATTCTCGCGGACAGTTTTCTATGTGTTCATTATATCTGTGCGTCTGTCGACAATGGCATTGACTTAGTATCCCTGACTGCCGCGCAAGCCTTCATTGTTGAGATTGGGTACCTTCATCAAAAGAGGTCTGATAATCAATCGGGCACTTCTGATATCTTCAGAAGGAACAATCCGCTGCAACAGTTCCTGGAGCACACCTCGCCCTGCGTTGCCTGCATACTTCCATCGCACAATGTTCGATACGCTGAACACGTCTTCTGACCCTGACATACGCGCTTCAGTTAAATTTGTCACGGAACATTTCGTAGGATCTGTGATAAGAAATGATTCGGCGGATATATTTGTTGTTCCCAATGCGAACGTCCCGAAGTCCGCTCTCATACGAAGAACCCCCTTGGCATTTTACATCTGTCTGGTGCACGTCTTTAACACGTGCATGTTGATTTGGTGGCTCTATTTATCTACTGACGTATGTGAGCCACCTCAGAAGATGGCCTGAAACCCTACCACTACCTAACTGCTTTCCAGAAACGGTATAATCCCTTTGCTGGAATGTTGGGTGGCACGATTTCGTCCTCCATCAATAGTGAGCACAGATCATGGACCAAACTTTGGAGGACACTTCACTGCCATTCTAAATACGTTAGGATGAAAGCATGTTTGCGCTACGGTTTCCGATCAGGCAGTAATTGGGATGGCTGATCGTTTCATCGTCGTTTGAAGGCCGCTCTTAGTGTGTATGTTTATCCTTCATGACGGATGGTAATTCCGTTGGTTCTTAGACTTACGGAACACTGTTGAGGAGAACTTGGCATCTACCGCGGTTAATCTAGTTTTTGCCCATCAACTCAGGTTAGTTGGTGAACTCGTCACCTGCGCCTTCAGCACCGTACATATAAGGTAGCTATGCAGCTCTTTCCTCGCACCAGCTGCAAAAGCTACGCTTTATACAGCTAAGAGAGCAAGCATCAACCGTGCAAGTACACACAGAGCTATCTTCTTATACTCATGTTTTTGTGCATACATATGATTTGAGTCAACCACTGCGACCCTCACACACCGGCCCGTAAACCGTTCTCTTAAGGGACAAGAAAACATTGACCGTTGGCCGTAACGGCAAATGCGAGGTATTTTCAGTCGACAGGCTGAAATCAGCATCTATGGAAGAATCCTTTGCCGCATCTTCTCTGACAGCTGGTGGTGGTTCTCGCTCGGAACCCGTTCATGAAACCCGCTGCGGTTGTTGACAATCCCACAACCCCGACTTCTACTCCCTCCACCGTCTTGGTAAAGAACTTCGCAAACCCGTACGTTCGCGAAATATGTTGACACTTCTTATTTTCCGAAATGACGTTTCCGGTGTAACGCATGCACATATTGGTGATCGGTATTTTCTTCATCTTCTGAATCATGCTCTCCTGAGTTATTGTATGTCCAGACCAAGCTATCTCTGGAGACAAAAGTTATCTGTCTACCCATTCATTTTTCGAGTTGCTGAGTATGTTGGCAAGCAACTAACAAAAAAACGACAAAACACTCGTCTGTACCCTAACTTATGCCTTTCGCAGTTATCTGATGCATCAATAAGTCCGCAACCTAAAGGACGTTGCTCCGGACCAGGATAATTCGCATACTCTTTCCTTTCTCCAGTCTACCACTTTCAGATAGGATCATAAGAACAGGAAAGCAAGGGCAGCGACAATCAGAGTTTCAGTGTCTGAGAAACCACCGGCTGTTAAGTTATTATGAAATAGATTGAACATCACCCACAACTGATCGCAGCTGTCGCATTCCCATAGACTTTCCAGTCGGCCCCTTTCGAAAAGAAGCACTAGACTCGAGTTTCGCTCTCATTAGAGCTCGTCAGTAGTGCATATCCTTGCCACTGCCGGGACTAGAACTCCGACCACGTTTTCATGAGGCAACCGTGTTGACCACTGCGCCATTGACCTCACATTAAGGCACGAATGAATTATCATGTGCAAACGCTCAACCACTTTCGCTTGTGAGTAATGATCAAGTCGAGGGGTCATCGATTGGAGTTAACAGACAGTAACTGTGTCTCCTCTCGAGGCGATCGGGCAACCTGATCATTACTCACAAGCGAAAGTGGTTGAGCGTTCACATATGATAATTCGGTCGTGCCTAATGTGAGGTGAATGGCGCAGTGGTAAACACGGTTGCCTCATGAAAGCATGGCCGGAGTTCTAGTCCCGGCAGTGGCAAGGATATGCACTACTGACGAGCTCTAATGAGAGCGAAACTCGAGTCTAGTGCTTCTTTTCGAAAGGGGCCGACTGGAAAGTCTATGGGAATGCGACAGCTGCGATCAATTGTGGGTGATGTTCAATCTATATGAAAACCAAAATCCAAAACCCTCTACTACTCATCACTAAAGTATTATTAGTCAACTGGATACGTTGACACGGTGGGTTACTGCTTTTTTCTGCGATGTGGGTCCTTCACTGCAGTTTTTTATCATTTCCAAAAAATCCGGAAGTGATAGGTGAAACGACAGCTCCCAGCTCTCTATCGTGCAGCAGTAGACCGACCTACTTCTCTTTACCCTGCAGAGTTACTAGGGTTGGGCACTCTGCTTTGACAAGGGAGGTAGGCAATGAAGGCTAAATAATCCAAATAAGAGCAACCTGCCAGCGCTGTGGCCATTCTTGACCGACCCGCACCCAGAGTTCGACACTCCCCAATACATGTCATCATTTCTCATGAGTGTCATCCTGTAACTTTCCAAAGTAAAAAAGTACACCCCTCTAGACACTTTCCATCGAATAACGAAGGCATGCGTACTTCTTACCAACCTTTCTAAGGGAGAGGAACGTAGCCACTGCGATAACTAATACATGTGATGACGGCACTCCACTGTATACTTTGGATGGTTTTGACTTATACAAGCAATTGTTCGAGTCAGGCTATGAATGTGTAATAACCGTCCTGGAGCCAGAATGAAAATCCGTTACCAGCAAGTTACAGCAATCAAAGAATCTGACTCACGGAACAGCCCAATGAGCAGCGGTAACCAATGGAACAGCATCGTACCTCTTCATTTTATGCCATCTGTGCCAAATGTGTTTCAATGTCTTCTGATGGGTTGGGACCTAGACTAGGAGCAAACGCACGCTGGTAAGCGTAAAGCGCCCGTGTTGGCACGGCCCAATAGAGTAATGCACAGTCAATTCTTATCACCGAAACCGAACGACAATGGAGACCAAGCTTCAGCGCGTTGATTCCTGTGTATCCATATCGACCTTGGAAGATAGTGTACAGAGAAAGCACGTCGAGCTAGCGAGGCACAGTTTTGCTAGTCAATTAGAACACTTTCCGTGACTCAGATTCTTTGATTGCTGTAACTTGCTGGTAACGGATTTTCATTCTGG